>CAEGAE010055102.1:0-89787 GCA_903067095.1 Girardinus metallicus | reverse complement strand
TCACACACCTACCTGAACTGTTCGTGCTTCAGGAAGTCATTCGTTTGAACAAACCTCTCGCTCATAGCTACAATTTTTTTTTTTTACGATTTTTTGAGGCTCTAGTGGCCTTTATTTGAAAGTAGCTTGACAGGAAATTAGGGATTGAGAGAGGGAGAAGACATGCGGCAAATGTCGCCAGGCCCCTGCGACTACCGGCATGAGGACTAAAGCCTCCATATGTGGGTTGTGCTTTGCACCTGCGCCACCACAGCACCCCCTTATCCTCATATCTTGACATGATCATTTCCTCAGACTACATGAAGGATTTTTAATCCCAAAGAATTTTGGTTTCAAAGAATATTAAAAATCTGATGAGTCACCTGATCTTTCCATCTCTGCATTTTCAACAAAAAATTACCACCTAAAATACTAAGTCACATAATTTGAGTTATCAGACATTTAATAGCATATAAAATGCAAGCTCAATGTCATTTTTTCCTTCAATTTTTAATTGTACTAAGGTAGCTAAATCTGCTAGCATATTTTAAGTGCACATTCCCAGGTCACCTTGAGAATGTCGTTCAATAAATACATTTATTCTACTGAAATGTAAAAGGATGAAATTTCCCCATTTCAATCCATAGTTAATATAATTTCAGTGTGTAAAAATGCACTTTGCTTCATGGTTGTTCAGGCAAACAAAAGCCCTGACTTTCATGATAAACTGGCTACAGAATTTCAGAACTTATTTGTCAGATTTTTCCATCGAGACTCTAAGGTAAAATTAAGCCTGACAATTTTTATGAGCACTAAATTAATGGCTGCCAAATGGATTGCTAAATACAAAGACAATAAGAACTTGCTAGGAAGCTTGGTTAAATCCTTGTAAAAAGTTTACAGGTCCAGAGACATTGGACAAAACGTTTGACAGCAGCAAGAGCACAAACAAACAAAAACATCTGCCATTATTCAATTCCCAGTTGTGGCATATCTTGACCTGATGAAAGAGAAATGAATAAATCATGCTCCATTAAATGTCATTATGCCTGTTAGCAAAATCTAATTCTACTAAAGTTCAGCGCTGGTTTACAAATTGAATGTAATTGCCCAGAATGCAAATGGGCTCGGCTGTTTGTGTGAATGTGAGACCAAGCGAGGAAAAAGAATGTCAGAAAGAAAGAAAAACAATGAGCAAGTGGAGGAACAGCTTTAAGCTGCGACATAATGGGCAACACTTAGTCTTCAGAGTTTTCATTCAAAACTCTGAGCTGGTACAACGCCAGGGAATTGTGGATTGTCAAGGCTTTAAAAACTGATGGTTTCATTTCAAGGGGGAAAAAAAAAAAAAAAAGAGATGAGATGAGGGGAAATGTAATTACCCAGCTAGATCTGTGTGGGAGTTTTACTGTTTGATAATTATCCCTTTAAGGCATGTTAAACTTTTTCTTAGCTATCTTTACAAAACTCCACAGAGGCACAGCAGTAGAAGAGGTCATTGTGCTTGAGGGGGGAGACAAAGATAAGATAAATGTCAAACAGATGAAGGATAAGTTCAGTATAGGCCTGCTGGACAGCTGAGAACAAGAAAGCCAGACAGACGTACAGCAGACACTAAAACAATACATTACAAAACCACACTTGACAGATAAGTTATCTTTATGAGGACACAAAAATGCATCAACCTGTAAAGGTATCCACTGAAGTAAATGTTTCTTTTCTGAAGATTACTTGTCCGTTTTTGGGATGAGCATCAAAGCATGCAGCATTTTAGAAATGGATGACTGCAAAAACATTTCATTTACTTATTTTACCATGCCATCTGTCTATTTTATTGCTGCACTAGCACTAGCAAGCATGGACACCGTACACATCCACTCTCTGCTGCAGCTTTGCTTTTGCTCCACACCACAAATTTGATGGCAAATGGACATAAATGGTGAGTGAAAAATACTGAATTTACCGCATTACTTTACTGTCCATAAATTTCTGCAGTATAAATAAGTGGCAGGAAATGCTAACCCCACAGCGCTGTTGGAAGCAAAAGCTCAATGAAATAAAATGTGATCATTTATATTCCACATGAAAACAAAATGTGGAGCGCATGGTCTACATTGCAAGATCCCTTCTGTAATAAAAAACTTCAAGCTGCAATCTTTGTAACAGAAAATTTTAAAAAGCTGTGAACCAACACCTCCATAAATGTGTCATCTGTTATGCTGTACAAAATGTTTTTATTATGATGAAGACAAATGCCAAGTTAGTTTTTTTTTGTTTTTTTTAAATATAGTTCCTACTTTATGAGAAAACGTGCCAAGCTCACTGTTGTGTTCTCCCACAGTAGCACAAATAAAGTGCTCTAACTGGACACGTAGAATGTTATAATTCCCAGGGTTTTAATTAGGGGTGTCCCACTGAGAGCTTTCTCTCCCCAATGCTTATCGGGGTCTAATTTAGTCATTTGTACATAGTCCAAGTCACATTAATAAAATGAATGCCATGCACAGGTGAAACCAGGTTTTTGCATACATTGTATGAAGAAACAATTTTTCTTATTATACGACTCTTAGCCAGAAAAAACTATTCCTGTTTTAGGTGAGAATGAGATTTTTATTTTTAACTTTCTTTAATTTCAAAAAGTTAGATTTAATTCAGACTAATTCAAACAGAAAGGTTGGTATTTGGCATACCAACATTTTATACTGGCTATCCTTCCACAAGCTTCTCACAATAGTTTTCTGGAACTTTGGTCCATTCCTTCCTAGTACCTGAACATGTAGTTCAACCCAAGCATTGTTTCCACAACGCTTCACATGTACAAATTCTAAGATGAAACCAGCATTTTGAAAGTTTTTCTCTCTGTGACTCATGTTCAAAAATTATTGTGTTTGCGTGGATCCATGGCTTAAACGACAAAAAAAAATAAACCCAAAGACTTTGTGGAGACACCTAATTTCACCTCAGTGTAGACTGGGCATAAAAGTTGCAGCACACCGGCTTGTACCCTGGATTTTAAAATCCCTATTTAGTGAGTTCAGGAAAGAAAAATAGTGAATATTTCACGCATTCATATGCAGACCTTTAAGAGTGCTCTGAAGCAGAACTCAAGGCAAAAAATTGCTTTAATGGCAAAGCTTTGCATCATTACCTGGAACCTTGCCTTAAGTTTGGTACGCTCCCAGAAGGAGTAATTTGTGATTTGTGAAAATGTGACTTCCAGCATTTTTAGAGGTTAGCCTTAGTAATAACTATTCATCCTAGTGGTGCACTTCAAGTCTTCTGTAAACCCTTGTGTTTTACCATGTGCACAGAGTCATCAGCTTACCTTCTTTATCAGTGGCATTAATCCGGGAGATAGTCTAATTAATAGGAGATTGCCAAGCGCCATAAACATGAGCAAAGGTGGATGAGGGCGACTTTCTGAGCTGTTGCATATAAATGCATGTAAGCAGAAGATTACAAGGAGAAACACCTGTATCCAAACTTGGAAAGGTTTTACTGTGCATCAAGATTCAGTACAATCACCTTCATTCTTTTAACAACTGTCCAAAAGATGACCAACACAAGCAGGCAAATCCTTATGTGAATACATAGTATGATTAATATCACCCTGTGTGTTTTCCCCACCAGGTTGCACAAGGCTTTCCTATCATGCCAGAGAACCAACTAGCATCTCTAAGTCTGACACCCATCTTGTCAGGACCTATATACACATATGCTCATATATGTTAACTATGGTCTTGAATAACTACAGAGTTTCTTGCATGCTTATTACACTAAACATGCAAACTCACAACCATTGGGTTTCAGGTGGCATATTCTCAGAGGCACCATTCTACTCCCTTAACACTATCCCTCAATCACTCCCTTGTCGTTCCTTCTTTCCTCCCTACAAGACGAGTTAGTGAAAAACTTTACCAGGCAATGACCTTTAAGTCAAAGCTGATCTGTCTTAATGAGGGAATTGAGGAAGCCACTACGGAAAACAAATGCCCTTTATTGGTCATCTGGGAACAATGTTATAAGGAACTTGGCAATTCAAAGCAGTTGTGATGGAGCTTTTATCCATACTCTCCAACACAGCAGCATATCTACTCCATGATCTATGTTGTCACTTCTTAGAGACTTTGGTAATACAACTGATGAGTACAATCATGCTGTGCTGATAGCTCTGTCTTAAATTGGCAGGAAAAGTACATGCAGCATCAGCAAAACACTGAGGGGTGTAGGGAGATGAGATGGACACTGGGGAAAAATACGTTAGGCTAGCAGAAGCAGCACAGGCAAAGTTTAATAAGGGGGATAAACAAGCTGTAAAAAAGACAAGAAAATTTGTGAAAGCTTGAAGGCAATAAAAGGGAGATGACCTGAAGAGATAAAGTCAGAAGAAAAGATTAAATGTAGCTCAAAATCAGAATTCAGACTTCAGATAAGGAGGTAAATGCCACTGAAGCGGACTCTTTCAAAATCTGTGTAAGATGGAGACCACCAGTTCTTATCCTCACCTTTCAAAGTCAGTTTAATTTCTTTCAAGTTACATATATTTAAAAAGGCTCAACAGAACTGAAAATTTGTTTTGGGAGATAGTGATGTAAGATGAATAAAGTAAAGACACATTTTTATTCAAGCATACATACATGCATAAAGAAAACCTCAAGTCATTTGAAAGAAAAAGAAACTGCCATAAGTAGGAGAACTCCATTCTTGGGCACTTTTATTCAACATGATCCTCCTAGCTCCTTCATGGTAATTTCTTCAGTCCTGATAGGACGGAGCTAAGAAGCTAAATGTAACTAGATGGAGGGCTTGTTGGACTAGGGACATATTTAAAGGTTTCAAGACACCAGCCCTCAAGGACTGGATTTACAAACCATCTAGGTCATCAAAGAGTGTTCCCAAGACCAGAACAGAGCAAAGGGCAGCAACAAATAGTTGTTGCTCTTTGCAGCTCTGGAACAAACTCCCTGAAAATCTAGGATAGCACTTGGCTCCGCCATATTAGTACTGAAGATATTACCATTTACTGCAGCTTTCCCATTATCGGGCATCCACCCGAGCTGCAAGGCAAACAAGGACTGAACTGCACACAGAACAAAAAGAGACTGGTAAAAAAAAAACTCAGACTCCCAAACGTACATTTGATGTTGTAGAGGTATAAAAGCTTGAACAGAGCAGCATGCTTTTCTTTCTTTTCATAACTCTCCATCTACATCAAGAGGACAAGCGCATGAACATCATGATCTCATTGTTCGGGTGAAAGACTAAACTTTTGAAGAAGCTGAAACTGAGACGTGATGTGTGGGGTGCTAGCCTTGCAGAATAGAAGCACACATTCTCAAAGAAGAGATGAGTCGCTCTAATTACTCTGAATAGTGTTTTCCCTCAGTTATCAAAGAGAAGAAAAGTACCAGAATTGCAGCTGTGTGCACTGAATGAGCTTACCAGTAATGTGCAACCGCCCACTCCAGTCGCTAGACTGATAGCGGCCCTTCACGTTCCTTTGGTCACCAGGCTAATCCCAATAGGCTCCACTGTTCATCAGAACAGTCACAGTAAGAGAGAATTAGTTTAAGATAAAAATATTTATTGTTGTTTTTCATTGCCTACTTTGTGATTAACTGTTTGAGTGTTTGGGTGATGAGTCTGATGCTACAAACTTGTTGGGTTATGCTTGAAAGTTGTGTCAACCTTTATTTCAATGAGTGGTCTCTGTATTAATAGTCCGGTAATGTCATGTACACACTTAACTGTATAAGAGGCACTTAAGGGTCGGACTTAAAACTGTGTTCACATAGCAGGCAAATGTGACATCTGATTTTCTTGCACATATGTTAACCAAATCTGACTCTTTCAAGGCAGTCTGAAGGACCCAATACTCATCTTTTCATCCAAAAAAAGAATCAACCAATGCTTCACAAAAAGCCATTGCTTTTGTTTTTCTTAGACTTTTTATACAACACCGCTGTCTGGAAGATCACATTCTTTTCAGATGTTGATTAGGGAAAAAAATCCCACATTTAGATGAGGTAGCACCACTGTTTAGATGACTCTGCCAAGACACCTGTAGTTGTAATGTCAACTTTTCAGAAAGGTGGTTTTTAATATTTTGGCAGACATTACAAAGGATAGTGAAATAAAAAACATGTCTGTTTTGTTAAGAGACGGAGATAGATTTTGTGGATATTTTCTTGAATCTTTTTACATATGAAAGATTTTCACACTGGGAGGCCAGTATTCCCACCCTGCCTAGATCTCTTCCCACTCCAAGTAAAATTTTTTAGACCTGCCACTGAATACAGTACTTTAAATTAAACGGGGTAAAACACTTAAGCAAAATCAATATTTATATATCCAATTAACAGCAAAAACTAACTTTCAAAAAACCCAAACTTCTCAACACTTTTTGCGTAAAGGAATACCCATTTTGATGCTTACTTTTACGGTCTTATTCTCAACTCAGGAAACTAACTTCAAGATGAATCTGAAGGTCTGGTTCAAATTTCTTCCTTACTGATGGAAAGGCAATCTCCTAAACTTTTAGATGATGTTAGAGTAAGCACTTCAGAGAGCTGTCCTTACTTCTGGTGGGAGTAAAAGAAACATATGGACCATATGCCCTCTAGTTCTTTGACTGTTTTGATCTTCAACCATTTGGCTCCGCGATAAAACTCAGTAAATGAACAACTGCTGATGAGGGGCTCACAAACCATGTCTTTAATTTAGCCTCATCTATCATATCAAAGAAGAGGCAAAGGTTCCTACCAGATGTGGTTCAGCATGGTGTCTTAATCATGAGCATTGCTTTTGACATTTCAGTGACCCTCATCTGTGATGTCCATCTTCTTCCTTCTTCTAAGGCCGTGGTCATTATTCAGCCCAAAAAATATGCATAAAATACTAATATGAGCTTGACAGAACATAGAACAGACCAAAATACATGATGGTAAGTCTGAAAAGTTATACAATTGGCGTTAAATGAACAACAGATTAACTAAACAACACATGAAATACTTTGCATCTACATTATCTACACTTTTGCACTGACAATGAAATAAACTGGTCAAACTGACAACAAGAAAAGTCAAGGCCTTGCAATGAACAAAGTAACTCACTCATAACTTGTAATTCTTCTAGGAAAGCAATTTTAATTCCCATATGGTGAATTATACAAGCATTAAAAGGGGTTATTGTCTGAAAAGATTTGACATATGCTGCAAATTATAGTTCCCCTAATTTTTACTATGTGTTCCACGTGATTGGGTGGCGTTGTCATTTTAATCTGGACATCTTCCAAAATGACCTAGTTGCTTTTGAAATTCTCAACTGTTCAGTCTCATCCTCTTCATAAAATTCACAAAACTGATGAGCATACAATACTACATTTCTTAAATGAGCAATCAAGTTGAGAATGTGTGCAGTGAGGCTTCTAAGGATATTGGGGTATATTTATATTTTTGGACTGCAATCAAAACTGTGTGATGTGTCCTTTTGGTATTTCTATTGACCTCGTTACCATATATTTTTTTGTTGTTTTTATAGTGTGTACAGCTTAAATGTAATTTTTGTCAATTAACCAAGTGAATTTCCCACAGGGCCACAACGTCTAAATTTGGGGAACTTGGGGGGGAAAAAAGTCTATACAATCTATAGGGCTCAAAAGTAATTGTGCAGTATTAATGTTGTGCCAACAGATTGCAATAGCATTATCAATATCAGCATTCCAAAGGGGAACTACAAGAGCATATTTAAAGTCGAGCAAAACTAAAGACAGTTTGAAGATCTATTGTAATATATAAGTTTTTCTTTACCTGATTTCTGATAATCAACATTTAACTGAAATTGTACCAGAACAAAGTGAGAACATTCTAAAACCAAAAGTTGTTTATAGCCTTTTAAAGTGAAAGTGGACATTCACAAATGTTTTCTGTGGGTTTTTTTTTTTTTTTAATAATTTACATATATAATTTCTGCAAGCCTATGCCACAAATTGGTTTCTTGCAAACTTAAAAAGCATTTTAAAAATTCAGTTTCCTCACAGAAATCAAGTTTTCCATGTGGATTAGAGGCACAAAGCAGAAAATCTGTTTTGCAGAATGGGGTTTAAAAATATAAAAGCCCATTTTTAAGGTGTTAAATTATCAAGTATAATTTCTTTTAAGCCACATATATATAGAATTTTTATATCAACTGAAAGTAACAGTTACTTGATTGTGTGATAGAATGGGACAATGTGACGGGAAAATACAAAGCACTGCCCTTTTAATACTTATCTGCTCAAACTAGTGTTATAACCAACCACAAGACTCATTTGCATCATGTCTCCTTGTTGCTTCTAAACTTGTCGTAATTCTGGTGCGCTTCCTGTAACCTTTCACAACATTGATTATCAAACAGAAAGCATTTCCCACTGCTTTCAAAATCCCACAGCAAGCACACACACAAACACGTACACACACCTGTGACAGCTACGTCAGCCCACCCAAGGACGTTCAGCATGTCAGCTCTGATTAAGCTTGCACTCAGCCTGTAGAATAGAGTTCTTGGTTGGGAGAGGAGGTGTGGAGGAAAAGAAACGACTTGTGTCCACTAATAAATCGCTGCAGGCAGCCGGGCACTTCAGAGCCATGGCCCATCCGACCCCCAACAGATGCCGGGTAGTTTGGCTTGCCAGTTGTGTCCTGGCCTGTGGGCCTGCACCATCATGAGCGATGGCTGCCGTCCAAAGAAGGGGTCTGCCGCCACAGGCGCAGCTGTAGACATCGTTAACACCCAATAAGAAAAGAGCGTAGCTCTGCGGGTGGGGTAAAATGATATTGATGGAGGTACATCTCCAGTTCTGTGGTTCAGTGAGCAAATATGAAAATAAATATGGCCTTTTGTATAGCATGCGCCGTTCATTAATATTAACCAACAGTGTCAATGGTGCTAGAGTGCACAAACCTAACAGCAGTCACCGAGGGTTGACATCCCCCGTCTGTACTTTTTTTTTTTTTCAGATTATTGTTGGCTTTTGTTCCCTTTCAAATGTTGCAGCCAGTGTATCCCGGGATATAAAAACATCACCAGACATTAGATAAGCTTTATCAAAGAAGTTTGGTCTTTGTATTTGAAAATTTGCTTTATGTTTCAGTCACACAAACTTCCTTTGCTGCTGACTAGTTTCTTAAGACCCTTCACTTGTATTGCAATTTTTGTTATATTATTTCAAATGTTTATAATAGTGGCAATACAGTCTGTCAGGACAGTAATTGTATTGGATTAAGGAGAATAAAAAGTTGCAGCTAGGCACTTGTAAATGTAGTACATGTGGCTCTGTGTGTGGCACATTGTGGTATATTCTGTTCTCCTCAAGGCAAATTATTTGCTTCTCAATAGTTGTAGAACACTGTAGCTATACTAGCTGTCAAGTCCGTGTCTCAACAAAAAACTACTTCTGTTTCAGTACTCTCTGTAAACTGTGAGTCAGTTGAGGGGATTTTCTCTAATCTGCTGTTTGATGATAGCATTGTTACTGTCACTGGCTTTGGTTCAGGGATTCTTCATTTCAGAGCCAAAAAGAATACATTACAAGCCAGCAGAGCCCTTCATCAGCCACAGTGTTACAAATATGACTTTATTTCCTCCCTCTGGCTAAGATCTAAAGGGCTACTGAGAATCAGCCCACTTCTGGACCAGCATTTTTTAAAACCTTGACTTTGGAATGTTATATTCACTCTAGAGTGAGCCTATAAAGGCCATTAAGTTGAGACTTTTGTGGACACAATGAAGGTTATGTTATATCTGCTGTTCAAATTGGACATAGATGCTGCTTATAAACTTCACTCTCACTCCACTAAACTTTATTAGTATCCAACTTAAGATACATGTTTGACATTATGATTTTTGTGAATGTGAGCTCATTCTTGCTTATGTGCTTGAAGTTTTTTCCCCCCCTCAATTCATCGAAAATAGCATTTCACTGCACTTGCCCAGGGAGCCTGTGGTAAAATCTATGGAGCTAAGCTAAAAATACACAGACCAGCTGCTTTCTGCTTGGTTTGGAGCAGTTTGCTAAATTGTCTCTAATTAGTGTGCAAGAATCTGCTGCATTGCACTGCGGTTTAAGTTCAACAAATTTCAGCTTTGACCCCAAAAGCAGCAAACACTCCATGGAGCTGCACAGACAGTCATGCTGATGTAGGAGTCCCACTTTCACTTCACTCAATGCAGCACAAAGACATGTTGACAAGACATGGTGTCCACAGACTGTAGAACAAATAAATGTGGTTCATAGCGCAGAGGAGCTTAGGCTGCATGCAGTGTGCAAAACTTCTAGAAAACAGTAGGGAAATAAAAACGCAAACGGAGGAAAATTTTACAAGCATTTTAATATTTTCTTGGCTCATTCTAAGAAGCAATTTAAATTCTAAAGAAATCTAAATACCCAAAATAGGCACCTGAAAAGTACTATTTTAGCAGCTGCTTAGTCTATATTTTTGCTTTAGTTCATTTAAACTTTTATTTTGCCAGGATTAGACCTAGACCAAAGGCCACTTTTACAAGAGCATCTTGTTCAAGACATGTGGCAACAAAAACGAAACTTCTCAAATATGTTGTGACTAAAATCTAAAGAAAAGCAATTAGTGTTAAAATGAAGTTATGAGACAATATTTCATACCTATAAATCCATAAAGATAAAAAAACTTACGAATTTTATACAACTCATAACAGTAACTATTTTTAATCAATGTGTTGAAACAATATATAAGACAAATATTGATGACATTACCTAATGATTACTTGTTAATTTATGTGGTGGAGATATTTATAAAACAGAAAACTATTTCCGCTGTACTTACTATAGTGCCCTATTTGACTTGTTTCCAGTATTTAATATTAGGTGACAAATTGAAAGGGTACTTTCATAAGTTACAGTCTAGTAATGTTTTCTGCTGGCCTTGATAAATGATTGGTCAAAATTGTCACAGCCATCTACATTTTTGTACAGGTCTGAAAGCACCCAGGCTGGCAGGCGCACACAGAGCAGGATGAATAATGACACCAAATTGAGAGGTGGAGGAAGTAAACATCTTGGGCTGTTGTTTCTATTGGACATTTCACCCAGGGGCTTTAGTCAGAGTCCTAAATTTATTACAGTCTGCCTTTACCTCCAGAGAAAAGTCATTTCAAACTTAGAGACATGGAAAATGCTCTTTGTATTTTTTTTTTTTTTATCTTCCAGGCTTCTGTCTTGTTGCTTTCTTGCCTTTTACTCCTGCAAAACTGAGAAATGGCTAAGTCAGGTGAAACTGAAAGCCATTTTGTTCAAGACACCTCCTTTGCCTAAAGACCACAGACACACAGTTCTATCCTCACAACTTGGCCTCAGTGAACACAGTGGTTGAACTTACCATCACCACCAAAATGCCAGACAAAAAGAGTCTGGAGAATTTATTTTTTAGCCCCACTTAATCCAGTGGGTCAAGCTGCTGGGTTGGCTTGAGGCCAGCTTTTCAGAGGCTTTTCTGAAAAGCAAACATTGTCTGCTTTTCAGAGACAATGTTAAGCCAAGCCATATCCTCAGCTTGGCTGCCTTTCAGCAGACCCCAGAATCTCTGGATGTGGATGGGGAGCTTTCTCCCCTCCTGTCCCATCCCTACCAACCTTTTTTATTGGATTTAAAGGTTATCTGCAGGCATCCTGTCTGAGACCACTGGCAAGAGTTAGAGAGTGGTCAACCCACCACAGGTATGAGCTCTGCAGATAAGAAAAGGATGGTTTGGGGAGGAGGAAACTGTGAGAGGTTGGACAGAGGGTGGTGATGAGATAAGAGGAGTCCAATGCTCCCAGAGACAAAATGGCATTCACATCATTGTACAGAGGTAAAGTGCTTTTGGGATGGCAAAACAAAAAACATGTTCTGCCTGGATAGACTAGATGTAGTCTTCACTATTCAGTAAGGCTTTTAGAGAGAGAGACAAATGGAGAAGCAAAGGTCTAACGTCGTAGAGAGGCTTTAGATGTTTTATAGGTAATAAGGCATGCATCAAGTAGCACCAGAGAAGGAGGTGAACATGAACTTGGCATCCAAACGTATTTAGGGGCAATGTTAGAGATTAGGATCAGCGCTATCTGTTCTTTCTGCTTTACAGGGAAAACACAACCAGAGCTAGGACACAGAAACCAATCTCAAGGCACACCAGCTCACTTTCAGTGTGTGTAGCTCCTCCATTAATAACTAATAGGTGGAACATTAGGAGAAGATGGCGAGTATGACTTGGGGGCTTACATTAGCCTGGCATACAGCATATCCTTATCTGCGAGCAGAACAAGAGAGAGATAGAGATGAGATGTGTTGTCCTCTCTGTGACTTTCTTCCTCCATTAACTGCCCTGAGAGGATAATTTGAGTGTTACTAAAATGCCCAGAAATGGCACAGACGTATAAAGACTGCTGAGCATAAGCACGCGTGCTGTCATTCAACAATGTACTCATCGAATATACATTATGACATAAATGGTATTTAAATGTGATAGTAAATATCAAATAGACTTAATATATATGACATGCAGTCCAACGTTGTGTCACTGCATGCAACTCCAGTTGGCAACATAATTTACTAGTATTTTCTTATTCTGCGGTCTACTCCAATTCTTGATATAATCAGAAGCTCCAGGACAAAATGCAAATCATCCTATCACTTGTTATCCAGATAAATTATGCAAGGATAAAAAAAATGTAATACAATTATGAATTTTATTAAAAAGGGGATTAATAATAATAGCTATTAAGTTTTTAATGTGTAACACAAAAAACTATGCAAGAAATAACCCAAACATGAATTTTCAAAGTAGCAAACACCATTTTTCTGTCCCTCTACAGAAATAGTAGGACGTCCCGTCTATTTTCAGGGAAGTTTAGCTTCAAAATTGTTTACAGAGCAAATTTTAAAGACACAGTATTGATGTGTTTACAATTAAATTGCAATCCATTTTGAGACAATCCAATCACATTTACTACTAGTAATAATAACTTAGTTATTTTAATGCCAGTTGAATATTAATTCAATCACTGAGTTGTGTTATTAATAACACACAGTTCAAATGAAAATTGCAAATACACTCACAACGAGCATGAGTGAGAAATGAGCTTGAGGCCATAAGTGACACACTTCAACAACAATGTTAATAAATTTTCAAAACAAGAACTGGGTATTCAAAGCTATGGTGCTTCTTTCCCTTTTATTCATATCAAAATCCCATTATGGATCAAATAATTGTTAAAACTGTGCACATTGACCACATGATTTTTGTAGCCATGAGTCAACAGGATAGTTGACTACTTTTCTGGACAGAATTAATACTATTTGCTTATAGTGGTGTCTTAGCAGGATTTGGCCGTGAGACACAATTAATCCCTTAACTGTCACCCTCAAAAGACCTACATGTAAGTCAATGGGTTCATGAGGTCACTGATGTCCTCATGACAGTTAATAAACATGTTTCCAATAGAATTGAGGTTGGGGGACTGGGAAAGTCATCCCATAATTGTCCATTCCCAATTATGCAGTTTTTGCTTTTCATATTCATCAATATGTATATTGTGTGATAATATTCAATCTGAAGCAGCCCATTTATATGACATTCATGTCAATGAGGACCTTTTAGTTTGTGGGGAAAACAATATCTCATTAATCTACAAAGATTAGAAATGTACATTAAAATTTCCAAAAAAAGAAAAAAAAACAAAACAACAACATCCAAACAAGTAAGATATGAAGCTCTAAAATTTCTCTTAAACGTGACATAGAACCAGAGATAATATTGTACTCTTTGGATCAACTGCCTTCACAAGGGATGATGTGATATGTTTTCTTTCCAGATACAAGCTGGCAGGCAGTGCAGAGAGAGGGAAAAGTTCCAACTTTTTCCTCTGACGGTTGATCAGATATCTAAAGAAATAGCAGACATAATTCCAAAACATGGAGAGGTTTTTAATCACAAGATTAAAAATCCCTAATTCAATCAAATTTGACATTTCTGTAGATGTCAAAGTTGTATGATTTAAAAATAATCGCAAATAAAGGATAATAGGTAAGTTTTCAGATAATTTTTCCCCCAATGTGTAAAAAAAAAAGAAAGGTAATCAAGTTGATCACAACAGAGAAATGTAATTCCGATTACATTATATATTTTTTTTCTGTAACATCCCATGCAGAGGTGTGAAGTTCTCCGCAGGTGTGAAAATTGTACACATGCACAGATAGCAAAAACAATCGCGGATAGCATTGTGCGGTGTGTGCTACTTAACCTGTTCAACTTTACACAATTCCTCATAAGGAATTTATGTGAGATGCACACTGGATGGGATGTGTTACTGTGTACAATGAGGTGGAAGCTAAGGGTCAAAAGCGGATGTGAGTTCGACGACATGCTAAAATCACAGTGCCATGTAGAGGCTTGGCATGACAGCTACATCTGACTCAAGGCATATCGGCCGTGCCGTCTAAATCTGGGACTTTTCTCCATTTAACATAAGAAATACCAGCAGTTTTCCAGGCAGCGGTATTGTGTAAACAAAGCCCCAGGCAGATGCCTACACTTCTATAGACTATAGTTTAGCTCGAGGCTTTTTCATGTCAAAGGGATTCTTGCCATTGTTGCCAGCTTTCGATGAGGGACTTGATGCTCAGATAGAAACAGTTCCTTTTGTTTACTAGCTTTTACAAAACACTATTGTTTACTATAACTCATAAGTTGAACCATATGGAACAGTATGGTTTACCAAACATACACTGGGTTTAACCAGATCTTAATTGTAACTAATCAGTCTAGAAAATAATTTAACTGATTTTATTGAACTCCATCTAATTGAACAAGAAAATAACTTGTTTACTTTGTTTTGTTAGTACTGTGTTTAGTAGATGAACTGATTCAAATTAAATCAGTATAATAGATAAGCACATCCTGTACAGTATCAACAATAAAAAAAAAATTTTTTAAACCCTCACTGCAGTGAGGGTTTAGGCAGCTCTGAACCATCCACAATAATATTTTTTCCTATTTTGTTTATGAAACTAGATTACTATAATAATGACTAATGGCAATTCATGAATTGTTTTTAGAGCTCAGTGATGCCACAAATTGCTTAGTAATAAGGGAGTGGATCTGACCTGTTCACTCAACTAAAGGGCAACAATTATAGTAAACCAAACACGTATAAATATGCACACATGCAGAAAGAACCACTCTTCTATATCTCTGGCCAATTTCAGGCACAGGCTGTGCAAACATCATTAATCAAGCTGACTAAGATTAGGCAGAGCAAGCTCCCCTACCTGTTTATTATAATTAAATCGATGTATGTGTCATTGAAGGCATAGACCCAAATCCAGCAGCTGAGCTTAACACAAAGGACTTGCTGACAAAAAAAAAAAAAAAAAAAAAAAAGTAAACACAAGTAAAGCTCAAGCATACAGAAAAGGCAGAACAAAAAACTAATGGACGTGAAATTAAGATCAAGTATTGCCTATGCAAGAGCCAAAATGAAAACGCGTTGGTGCTTTCAGAGTAAAAGACAGATTAGAGTTTTTCTGCTAAGCAATTTACCAGATAACCAGCGCCACATTTGGAAAAAAGGGAAATAAAGTTATATTCACTGTAGCTGAGATTTAATAATTCCCCATTCACTGTTACGCAACACAGCAGGAAGCATCTAACAAAAAGGAAAGCCCTAAAGGGGGAAAAAAACGGGAACAAAATACTAATTTTACAACTTGAATTTGGAAATAGGCAGACCAAACACACTCCGGTGAAATGAAACTCCCACGTGAGTTCTTCAGACCACCTAAAATCCTGTTTTTGCATTTCTTTCCATGTATTAAGCAGAAACTAAAACTGACAATGTAAGAAGTGAACAGGCTGTTCTCTATATATGCCCTTCTTTACACATTTACCACAGATGTGGAATAAGGAAATAGAAGGCTGTGAATGAGTAACCATGAACAGAAAGTTAAATTTGTGACAGATTTGGGAAGCACACAAGAGATAAAGCTGGAAAAACCTTTAAAACTTTTCCACCCACAAGGTGATATGTTAATGCCTACTAAAGGAAAAAGGAAAATTGAGAGACTGAGGTTTATGACTGAAGAAATACATTAACTCAAACAGAACTTTTCATACACCTGGCACAGAATCTTTGTGAAAGGAATAATCTCCTTCCTGCCATAAAATGTCCCATCCCTAAGGGAGAGTCATAGAAGTTGGATTTTTATTTTATTCACCAAGAGAAATTATTATTTTCAAAAGGAACAAAAAGCGTTAAATGTATTGATATATGGTGTCTTTTGTCATAATTGCTCCTCTTTCCTTTTGTTGGTAGCAATACAAATACATTTTGAAAAAGGGTGATGATTGTTATCAAGGGATTGTCATCACAACCAGCACTCACCAGTGGTGGACAGGTCAGAAACTAAAACATCATTGAGCCCTATATACTTAAACACCAGCTCTATAACTGCATTCAAGTACAGAAACCCTTATTCCCCTAATGGATTTAAAATTGAAGTAATTTCCATCCACCCATTCATGATCTAACACACTTATCCTTGCAGGTGGCGGGTGCCCATCTCCAACAAAAAGGCGGAGTACACCCTGCAAAGGTCTTTTTGTTGAACCAAAGAATTTGGTTCCAATAAGAAATGATGAAAAATCTCTAAGATGATGAAACGGTATAGGAGGAGTATGGATTTTAATTTTCCAGAATAGAGCAATTGGTGGTCTGAGTCGTCTTCTAGTCGTAAAAAAAAAACATGTTGGTAAAATTAAAAGATCGTTTCCACCTAAAACTGCCAGAGATATGATTATTTTAATTGTAAAAACACTCTGCAGTTAATATTGAAGAAAGCAAACGCAAAGTTAAATTTCCAGGTTTAGAGAGGTGTTTGAACATGAAGCTGGACATGTAAGAAGCCACTTTAAATAACACTGCATTTTTACTGATGGAATATCAGCGTCTGATTCAGGCTGCTACTAGAGTTTGGTAGATGCTGCTCTTTCTATTTCGGACTTTTTGTCGTTTCATGTTTCAAACAGAATAAAATAAACATGGACGTCAAGCCAAATAGGCAGCAAAATTAGAAAAGATCTATCAAATTATTAGTGCAAAGTGGATTAATTTTACTCTTTTGAACTTTAAACATCATCTGCTAGTTAAAAGTGTTGGCACACCTAACCATGCTAATTGGTAACACAATATACAAAAACAAATTTAAATGTTTTAAATTAGTAAAAACCTACCTTTGAGTGTGCGTTCACGCATACACACTGGGTGTTGATTCTGCTCCTACTATAAATAATTTATCACTGTTTCAGGAGATGAAGGACTGCAAACATATTTTAATTCTTTTAACTCTAGCTGTTCAGTTTTCAAATTGGTTGTAATTGGTATCTGCAGCTCAAAGCTTCTCAAAAACTAAATATCAGGGCTCTACACTAAAGATCAGAGAATTGTTGCAAAGTTTAACCAGGCAGTTTCAAGAAAATGAGCCTCAACATGCTCATCTGTTTCAACAAAACATAATACCTGTATTCAAATGAGCCATACAGCCACACTGGCTGGAATCATTCCAATTTGAACAGAGAAAAGTAAGAGGTAAAGTGCTGGCATGAATAAAACATGAGGCGCACAGGGCCACACTGACCAAAATGAGACAGCCAGGTCTTTGTACAGCATCAACCCTTGACCCATCATCAAAATTGGCTGACATCAAACAGTCTACACACACATCAATGCGAAACAATGTGATTAAATGGACTCTCATTTACATCGTTGCCTGAAGGGGATAGCAGGAGCGCCTTATTCCTCAAGATGAACACATTTTTAGCAGCTCCACTGGCAGCAAAAAGGACAAATATATTTATTCTTATCCTTTGGAGTTAACTGATTAAATGAACTGATAGAAATGAATATATTTTACAGAAGACGGCAATATTTTTGATAACTTCACTTTCATCAGGTTTGGTTTAAAGGCTTGAAGTCTTTAAACCAGTTTTAATAAAGGAATCAAATGCTGCAGCACTAAATGATCATTGCTACTGAAAAAGCACATTGTAATTTCAATTTGACAGTTTTAATTTCTTCATCCTTTCCATCTCTTTTAGAAAGTAAATTATAAAAAGTTCTAAAGTTAAACTTTTCTTTCTTCTTTCAAATGTTTTGAGCTTCGATTTCTATCGTAACTACTATCTACAGAATTGGACATTTTGTTATAGATGTTGAGGGATTTAAACATAACATGTTTTCTTTTGCTTCATGAATGTCATTGTTTAACCTTTAAATACTGTTTTGCATCAAAGCATTAAATATGTGAATGTTTTTATTAAATATAAGTTATGTTTGACACAAAAAACAATAAAATGTTGAAAGTTTCTTTAGAAATGCCATTTGACCTCTAAGCTATATGGTTTTATTTAAAAGTTGATCTTTGATAATGATACCAAACATTCTACATACTGCTAATTATAATATAACTTTATGGTGTATTACACACTCCTGACTTTATACTATTATATGACCAATAATGGCTTATGAGTGCAAAAAACAGGAAAAAAAGACAGAGATGGAAAGGTGAAAAAGATTAGCAAATTTCTAAAAGCTAATGTTTCATGGTCTGTGTGCATCTTCAATTTGAAACAGAGGAAGTTGCTTTGGAGGATAGGAGAAGTCATTGGTTTTGTAGGCCATAAAAAGGGATTTTCCTAGGTCAAAGTAGGTCATCAGGTAAATGGCTATGTGTTTTATCTTACTGGTATTAGGACAAGATCCCTTATGTAGCTACATGCTGATGGATTGCTGATGTCAGCTTTGCAAAGTCATCACTCCATATAGAAGCGGCACAGAAGAGCAGAAAGCCCCGTCTTTTTTTTTTGTTTTTGTTTTTTTTACAAGTATGTAAGAGAGACGTCTTCATGAAATAATATCTGTGGCAATTGTGGCCTAATATGTGGGAAATAGGGCAGTTATTCCAAAATGATGATCACTGATTCTTTCCATCCAATCTGACAGAGCTTGAGCTATTTTCTATATAAACAATGTCCATAACTCCAATGCAATTGCAATTCTGTTAAAAACCTACAGCAAAAAACTTAAACTTATGCACCTTTAATAGAAATTAAAGATGATTTTACAAAGTTTTACCTAAGGTTGATTTGAATGCTAAATTTGCTAACATTTATTTTTATTTTCAAAAATGTTTTTCTTTTACCACCACTTAAAAAAAACGGATCTCTTTCATTTAATCAAATAAGCTTAGGGATGTAATATCACAAAATTGGAAACATTTCAAAGAGTATCACAACTTTTGCTAAACACCCCACTTTGATTCTGGTGCTTCAAGCATAGTTTTACGTAAATAAAGTATGAAATTATATTGGGGGTCTCTAATCCAAAAGGAGGAACACAAGCAATCCATTCGTTCATAAATAACTAGATGTGTCCAAAGTTTTGCATTACTTATACAGTTACAGTTGTAAATCTTACCTAAAAATAGGCTTTTAACCATAATGTGACAGTGCCAGTGATTAATATGTTTTAAGGGATAATAAAAACAACCTTTTTCATAGTAAAATACAACACAGCAGTCGGTGTCTCTCCTCATATGCTGTCATCCTGCAGCACCATAGCAACGGGTAAGGAAGAGTATTGAGAGAGGCAGAAGTTAGTGGACTTTACTTGTTTCAGCAACATTGTAATTACTTCAGACACCAGCGTTTAATAAAAGAGAAACACTCCAAAACAACTTTTAAAATGCAGAACAGGTTTTAAAACCTTGAATTTGTGAAAGTACCCTAAGGGAACAGATGAAAAATCAGAAGGGGGAAGTTAAAGGACAAAACAATACTGAAAAAAGGAAACAAAGCAGAAATCAATCTATAAAATGCAAAGTGATATTTAGAAGCATGTCTGTGTGAGAGAAGACATGGCCAAGCAAAGAGGGAAAGAGAATTATATACATATATATATATATATATATAAGTGCTGCGGATAGAATATTATATTTTAAACAAATGTATTTATGAGAAACCACAACGTTTAATGACAAATAGAGAAAACCTAATATCTAAACGACCATCATAATGCATCTGCATTATAGATTTACATGTAGCAAAAGCGCAATAAATATATGTGTTTCTATTTTGTTCGCATATATAATATATGAGCACCTCAAAAAAAAGAAACCTTTTCCAAAAGAAAACCGCAGGACCAGAACATACATACCTTTGTGGCTCTCAATCTTTAGCATCCATCTTGAGTACTAGCAGTTTAATAAAATAAAAAGCACTGCAAATAACCTACATTGATTATTTCCATAATTAATTCAAAATACAGAATTTCTAAGACCAATGCGCTTATTTGTAATGGTTAAGTTCATGTATTTGTATCAGTTTACTTATAGACACATTGAAAATGGGGAAGGGAGAAAATGACAACGATGTGGTTGTGAAATTGGAGTAAGGGGTTAACAGAACTGGACCTCTTTTAAGTAATCTAAAACAGCAAGCAAAAATGTACAACAAAGGACAAACCAACAAAGCTTTCAGATTCTCAATGCATGTTTGTTGTCCCATATTGATTCACTGTGACAAATTTATATTTATGACCCTTTCCTTCCCCTTTTCATTTGTTTTGTTCTCACGCTCCACTTTCCCGTCTGTCAATTTGTGATGGCCCCACATCATTACTGTCAAAAATCATGATGTAGAGCCACTACAAAGGAGTCACACAGCATCACATACACAGGGCCGCACTTGTACTCACCACCCCCTTGTGTGCTGAAAGACAGCGACTTTTTCCTCTGACACTTGGCAGTAAGCTTCTCCCACAGGAATCCTGAACCAGACAGACAAGCACAGTGAAGTCAGAAGAAGTGCAGTCTTTGATTTTTTTTTTTTTTTTTTTTTTGTTGTTGTTGCTGTCAAGCATCTTAAGTCCTCTGGTCCTAATATAACACTGTTTGTCTCCATGTTGTTGTAAATTTGTCTTTTTACTATTTGGCATGTCTGCTGAAAAATTCTGTATAACCAAAACGAATGAGTGGGGTGGTTTGATACTTTGCAAAAATATTTATGGAGAAGTGAATGATACGGAGAAATAAAAATAAAAAAAAAGCTTGAAATGCTTTGCTGTAGCTCATGTAATTGCAAAGCTTAAAGAAAACTGGACTAAATTTCCTCGGTGAACTCCTTAAATCTCATAAATGTCTTCTCTATGTCCGGCCCATAATTTTTTTCATCCTCTTATTGCCTAAAAATCCAAGCTTTTTATCATCTTAAACTTGGTTCTTTTGTCAGTTAATTTTTATTTGTTCCTTTTTTTAACTAAACCGGCAGTGAGGAAAAATGAGAATGTTTCCCAAACTAAAACGGACAAGGACAAAGCTCTCAAAATGAAGTAATCCAGTTGTGAGGGTAGATAAATGGTATTTTCTTTGCTTCTGTTTAAATATTCTTCAGGAAAAAGATGGAGGACAAAAAAACGTAGACTTTATTTCTAGTAAACGTCCTCTATTTTAGATTATTTATGCTTTTTAGATGTGGTACATGGTGCAGCTGTGCTCTTCTTGTATATTGAAGTTTTAATAATAATCTGCTGAACCATTATGGTCTGTCAAACCATATTATTGCCTAGGGCACCAAATATGGCTAGAGCCTCTGAGTGTGCAAGTAATGAATCGCAAGAAAACAATACTCTTCACTTAAGTCATTCACCAAAGCCAATTGTACATTTTGGATCCTATGAATAGCCTTTAATTTTATCTTTAGATGAAAATGAATTGGTACTTGTTGCACAGTTCATGGCAATACAATAAAATAAAGGAAAAAATAGGCAGATACATGTATGTACAATGCCATGAAAAGGTACTGTCAATTTGTTTTGATTATACTGTATCAGTTTTCACGAAAACCTTTGAGCGACGCCTCCCAATGTGGCAGACATGAGAGCCTCAGGCAGGACATTTTTGGAACACATGGGACAAAGTCTAGTTGTACAGAAAAAATTGAATTAAGAAATTTTCTCATTCTGGCATTTAGAAAATAGAAAAAAATTTAGTCCATCTAAAATGAGAAATGTTTAGCTAACTAAATTTGATTTTCTACAGAACTATAGAAAATTGGAGGGTCACTGTATGTTTGATTTCATTGACTTTTTTGAGTAAAGCTGTACAGTAACTTCTTACAGCTTAAACTATAATCTGATCTAGATATTTATTGCTAATAAAAGACTTGTATGACTACAATGATCGGTTTTGCCCAAACAAACTGGTTTCTGGGCAGCAGTTGATTAATGATAAATTTTTGGGGACTTTGTAGAAGTCTGTCCTTATTAATACCAACAACCAATTAAACCAGTCTTACTTTTTGTTGGTTTATTTATTTGCCCATCAGAGCTACATACACTGACAGTGGCTCTTTGTAGTCGCAACCGTCAGTTAAAAGTGAGTTAATTAAAACATCTTTTGTTTTTGATATTTACAATCTGATTTTATTAATAATCACCATCTTGTTTTGTATATTCAGCTTAAAACATTGATTATTGTTTTTAGTGCTGTTGGTAATAGAGGATAATTAAATTAAGAATAACAGAAAAGAATATTTGTTCAGCATTCTAGTAAAGGCCCTTCAGAGAGCAGTTGGTCAGGACTGGGGGAACTTAAAAGCAAAAACTTATGTAAAAGACAGTTAAATTAGGCTTAGGATAACAAAATATTTACTTGGAGGGACGCTGAAACGATTATGTAATTTGTCTAAACGGTTTCAATTCAGTGCGGTCCTCTGCATAAATTCAGAATACAGCAGACGGATTGGAAACATTTACTGTAAACACTTTGGAAGCAATGCAATTACATGATACTGAGCTGGCTGTGGAAAACCAAGATGGTTCTTCTATTAAAAAAAAAAAAGGTTTGGAGGAAAAAGGAAATAACTAGTTATTTAAATTAAGAGGAAAAACATATATGACTGTAAACACCTAAATGTGATTCGTGACAAAAGTAATAGTTGGTTGAATCAGAGAGCCTAAAACTTGTGGGCTTTTTATACTTTTAATAAATTAGATTTTCACATGCACAAGCTCCCCTTTAAAATATTAAAAACATAATATATAAAATAGTCTTCATAACCATTATTCTGTGGGAGCTGTCATTAGTATGTAGGTCCATTTAGAGGGCCTATTATTCACTATAATTTAGGAAAAAAATGTAGGTACAAAGAATGAAGTTGACACAACAGTAAGATGATTAGCTGTGGCTCTGGTGAGAGTAAAGATGGTGCATTTAATGGAAACCGGCAGTTTAATTTGAAATTTGTTACACCATAGCAGTGCTTGTCTGTTATACTCAAACTTGAAATAAAGATCATATGCTGCAGGGACTTTGTAATAAATGGTCATTCCCATGAACAGATCTGTAGACACTATGCAATAACATTGTGTCTGAGGCTGATGAAGAAACGTTATTAAATGATGTCAAGTGCACTCTGATAGAAATAAGCTTTTTTTTTTTTTTTTTTTGCAGTTGCAGAGGATGACGACATTCAGAGACACCCACAGCAGTGACGTGCTACCGCAGGGCACCATCTTCTTCACACACTCATAACTTTTCCTCACTGAGAGAAAACCGGTGGATTATCTTCACTGGCAGGGGTTCTACCATCCTCCACTTTTCGCACACCAGTCTCAGTCTCCAACACCTTGTCCCTGTGGTGTCATAAACTGCTCTAACCGCTTCTGTCAACTCCAATGAGGCTGACACGTGATGGCTTGTGCTCACATGTTTGTGTTCATCTCTTCATACACATTTAAACATTTTGATATGGATCCAGATGGCTACTGAAAAGCCCTGTAGCCTGCCATCAAAAGCAGCATACAATGTTTATGATAATCTTGACCTCAAGCTAAAAAGGGGCAGTTTTTTTTTATATAAAATAATAAATGAATAACCTATTTGCAATGTTGTGAAAAAATATTGGACACCTCGTAGACTTCTACTTCAAAATTACTATAAGAGTCACAGTGTATGCTGAGGCAGATGCTTTTCTAAAAAGAAAAACCTTTACTTGCTTTTATCATCGCTTTTGATATTGCAGTACATGACGGAAAATATCACAATCAAATTATAAGCTCATACCTACAGTATGGGACGGGACCTTCAAAAGCCAGTTATGATGAAAAACCCACCAACAAACACTTAGTGGCAGCTGATGCATGAACAGTTACACAAATAAGTGTGAGTGCAAATGGGTTAATATTTTTTAAGTATTTTGAATGTATGACAGAAACACAGAAGAAAAATATTAATTAGAAATAACGTCAAGTATAGACTGCCTCTATCTTCTCTTCCAGCTTTTCCCTTCTGGGATCGCAACAGCGAATTGTCCTTATACATTTAGTATTCATATGCCATGATAAATAAAGTGACTGTTTTTCTGAAATAGTATATTTCAGTAGCAATGTGTGAATAAAAAAAAGTCCTCACTGCCTACAAGATGTACTTTACTAAGGTGATTGCGGATAATAAGAGTCTTCAAAAGCGAGGGTTCACTCAAAGTGTCAGCTGTGCATTTTAGATTATTGATCAGAAATCACAGACCACTCCTTCTATGTTTTATATTACCCTCATCATCATCATCATCATCATCATCAGTTTTTTCTTCCCAAATAGGCACTTCCTCTTTGATCTCAAACAATGAAAGGTGGCTTGATCTTGAAACAGAGATACTGGCAATCAAAAACTGATTAACTCAAAAAAGAAAAGAGAATAAAAGAAGAGAGAGACATATATATGTGCGTGCCGACAAAGAAACCCAAAAAACAGTTACGTGGGAGGAGGAGAGGTAAAGAGAAGGAGAGTGGGGGTGTAGTAGAAACTTAAATCCGGCAATTTCCAAATTGACTTCCACACCATTCACAAGGACAACTTATAATACCGGGCAATGTAGAGGGAGAGCTTGTCAAAAAAATCTTCCAAAGAATAAATACTAAGTTACCATGCAACAGACTGATACTCGAGACAGGTGATCAGAATAATCTATTTTTACATTTAGAATTCTGCATAACATTACACATGATTTCTTCTTGCACAGCCATCATTGCATACAAACACATAACCACATACAGAAGTGACGTTAATATTTAGGCATGTGAATTTAATGTTATTTTTTACATGTCCAAATTCTGATTTGCATAAACCGTTTTGAGGCACCAGTCGCACTGCAGTTTCTGACTGAGTGAGAGACGCGTGCTGCTGTGAACCCATTCTGCTTCCTCCGGACTGCAATTAGTCTGACACAGTCGTCCGACATCGAACCGTTTGATATCACAATCAAAGATTTGAGTCAAAAAGATGAATTAATTAAATAAGATGAACAAGTTTTTATTAAGAGTGAAATTAACAAATAATCCAACGGCAGAACATTGCACCTTTGGAAACACACCATTATGGATAAAAAAATAAAAACAGGTGCTAAAAACCAAAGAAGAAAATGCATTTGTAGCAGCGTCCTAAAACCCAAGCAATTCCAGCTTATTAGCAAATGTGATTTTTGTATGGAAAGTTCATACAGAATCCGATGCTGTTCATTATCTGTGCAAATGACTAAAACTATTAGTGTGGCACTGATGATCCTGGGAACTATTGATGTTTCATGTTAAAAGGTATATTTTCATAGAAACTAGAGCAGAAAAGGAAGAGCCTGCAAAATGGAAAGGGATTGAGCTTGATAAAAAAAAAAAATAATAATACATGTAATAAAAATAGTATCAAGCACAAAGTCAGGGTTGTTAAAAAATAATGGAAATCTACATTTAGCTGTGGCTTAGCTTCAAATTAGACCTGAGCCCCTCCGCAATGTGTATGCCCTTTATCAATGGTGACAATCTGCAGGATGTTTGCAAAACAGAATTTCAGTAAATTAACAGTTTGGGTGAGTAAATATTTTTGAGCCCAATTGAATGCATGAGTGAGCACTCCATTTTTAATAACTTCATTCCATAAGTTGTTGGGTTTTTTTTTTATACTTGCCATAATATTCCAAAGTTATTACTCATCAGTGACTTGAAGCCTTTGATGAGTGCATCAAAGGCTATTGCTTATGAATGCATTCAAAACAACTCTGAATTGAATCCACATGAAAGTGAATTGTAGGAGAGACTTAGAGAAACGGGGAGAATCAACGAGAAGTTTTCTCAAAGCCGAGGACAGTGAGATTGCCCTTGCAGTAGCAGCACCTTATCAATTTGATTAGAGTGTGAAAGGACACTTAAGATCTCAATTGCAAGCACATTAGTAGTCTACTCGGCCCCCTGCCTCAGAATCCAATGGCTAATGTTTGAGGTAGAGAGGGAGTTTAAAAAGACTATCTGATTTCACTTAGATATGTCTCTGCATGTGAAATTAAATTGCGATTAGATAATGTGTGTGCTAAATATGAGCGGGATCTGCTTCATTTGGAAAATTGATTTGGACTCAAATTGTTTTTGCCAGGCCAGAAACAACAGATAGCTCTGCAAAGTAAGTAAATTAGGCGAGCTGTACTACGCCTTGCAAAAGGATTCAGATCTCAAAGTGTTTCTGCACAGCTGTGAAAGGAAACATTGTTTTGACATTTTTACATAAAAATCTGAAAGTTTCGGTATTCATTATTCAGCTCTCTTTACTCTGTTACCCCTAAGTAATAATTTTATTCAGGATTTTCTTCTAAAGCCTCAGAGTAGGGGTGAGCAATCCTAGTCCTGAAGGGCCGGTGTCCTGCAACTCTTTACAGAAAATATAAGCTACTTTGCAAATAGGCTGCAGAACCACCAGCTGCTCCAAATTCAACTACAAGATGTTGTTTTTTTTGTATGTCTCAGCCAAAGTATTGACTTAGGAATGAATACAAATGCATTCCACACTATTCAGATTGTAGCATATAAACCCCAAAAAACTCCCACACACTGAAGGTTGTGGTTGAGAAAAAAATAATGAATACTTTTGCAGGGTACTGCATTTTATAAAACCAATGGCAATATACGTTTTCAGGACTGATTCTAGCATAAACAGAATTGGATTATGTAAAGTAATTGTTTTATTACTCAATGCCCTTGGCAGAATAGTGGTGCAAAAAGCAGAGAGAGATTTTTCTCCATGGAAATTCAATGAAGAAGGTGGAAGGAAATGGGTCGATTGTCAGAGTCCTTATGGTTAGCTTGATACAGTTAAGGGGGGTGAGGTCCCAATGCGCTTTTAGATTAGAACAATCCGTTTGGGTCGGTTTTCGGAGGGACAATGAGTTAGAGAAAATATCATCTCTTTATTATGGAGAGACCGACAGTAGAAAATCAAAGATTAAATGCCTACAAGTCCTCACATTCTACCAAAAACAGACAAAATACAACCAGTTTAATTTCTTGAAAGACTTTACCTCAATTAAGCTGTCTGAATGACAAACAAATCTCAATGTTTTTGAGTGTGTGTTTAGGATCCACAAAGATAAATGTGGCATCTCCAAATTCTCGCTACACACAGCGGTGCCTCTACAATCTTTAACTTATTCAGCAACACAGAATCACCCTGCAACCAAAACCTCATTAAACTCCTACCTCTTTGGCATAAAGTAGTGACTGTCTAAAATAAGAAAAGTGGCAATTGGATTTGATCTTTCACTATCCCATAAATGCGTTCATTCAAGGCCTGTGGATTGCTTCAGCTGTGACGCTCATCGCATTCAATTCTTTGGCCTGGATCCAATTTTCAGAAAACTTATTGGTTAACCAAAATAGCAATGAGGCTTTTTACTGCATTTCCTTGGTAGGAAGGCTTTGTAGTCTCTTCGCAGAGTATTCAAATCAGTAAGGCTTGTACTTAGAACATGTACATCTCTAGGAGGATTTTTAATATCCCTTTAATATAGAGCATTTGATTCAAGCTCTGTCAGACATACAACTCCTGCTGAGCATTTTCTTTACCAACCTAGTCACAAGTTCAACAAATAAGTGTGCAATCAAGTAAACAGAACAGATCCACTTGATTCTGCTCGTCTCTAACTTCACTTGCCCTTGCTTCTATTTTCCCTCTATTCATTACCTCTACCTTTCCTCTTTCCCCCCCCCCCATCAGTAAGCCACTCCTCTTCTGTCTCAGATCATCAAGCTCAGATTCTTTATCTTCATCAAGGTACGCTGATTGAGACAGGATTCAAGCCAGTGCTCAGTGGGAAGGAAAGTAAATTCCTTCAGTATATATACACACACACACAGGCCCACACACAGAGCTTACACACTGGCAATTGTGATGATATGTTGATGGTAGGCCTGGGGTGCGGAGAGAGGCCCATCCTTACATTTACAGCTCTCAGATTTTATTGGCGTTTATAATGGCCTACATTATTTCAGCTCAAAAATACAAGCTCCACATCTAAGGCATTACTGCTGTTAGAAAAGATACATAGCTCTAGGCAGCCAACATGAAGGTGATTTAAAGTAGGGTATCTCAATAAATGTATGCATTTCATTTTGCATTAGTGGATTTCTGGTGATAATTCACAAAGGTAGCATCATGGCAGTACTTGCAGCCCAAATGACTTAGAGTGTGAAGTAATTTTTTAC
This sequence comes from Girardinus metallicus, assembly GCA_903067095.1. Lineage (NCBI taxonomy): Eukaryota > Metazoa > Chordata > Actinopteri > Cyprinodontiformes > Poeciliidae > Girardinus > Girardinus metallicus. The sequence continues at coordinate 61,188 of CAEGAE010055102.1, read as the reverse complement.
TAACACACACCCACCAGGTAGACAAAGACATCAAGTGGGTCTGCAGTTTGGATGTTTTTGTTTTCCACCGGCTTTGTATAGATTTGGGGTTTTCTTTCTTGATGTTAATGTGTGCAAATGTGTGTCTGTGCAACTGCTTGTGTGTGTGGGGGGGGGTGCACTTGTGTGGGTGTGTGGCTAGCAAGCGGTTATGTAAGGCACTAATTGTCATGCAGTGCGCAAGGTGCAGACACTAACCACAGACATGAAGCCTGCTTGGAGCCCACAGTAATGAATATTAAAATACATCTGAATAATGCAGCTGCAGATCCCAGAGAGCGCATGTAAACATAAAACAACTCATTTCACTCACTTCAGTCTGACTTCGTTTTTAAACCAAAGTCAGACTCTCTCATTTACTTTGCGACTGTGATGCCTTGGATAAATGTGATGGGCTTAAAGCGTGTGTGAGGGAAGATGTAAGTGTGCCTGTTCGTGAAACTAGTTTATATCTGAAAAATTAAGAAAGACAACTGAGTGCGTTTGAAAATCACACCGTCAACAGAGCTCAGGGACACTAGTTGATGTTTGAAATAACTTGGATCACAATAAAACAGGATTCTGTTAATCAAGACCGGCCCTAACATATTAATGTAACATATTAATGTAATATTTTCTGGCTCTTGCGAGTCATTTGCAGAAAACTGCTTAAAATTTCACAAAGTGCTCTGTAATGGTCTTTTAATACAAGAAAGGACAGCATAAATGGCTGATGTAGGAGATGAAGTAACTTGGTTGAAATCTTGAAGCACTAAATCTGTTTCCGTCATAATATCAAAGAATATTTTAAGAATAGAGATATTTAAAGATAAATGAAAATACATCAAATAGCATAAGTAATGAGATTCAGCCACTAAGACGATCAATTTTGTATGAGAAGATTCTTAAGCAACGTGCAGTCAAATGATCGAAATACTTTAAGACCCACCACAATGAACATTAGCAGTATATCACCTCCCCTGTTACTTTTAAAACTTATTTTTAAAATTTTGGCAAACTGGGGTCATCTTGTCTTGTGGTCAAGTTATGGAATGTCAACTAATCTGCAACAAAAATGGGGAAACATTAAACATTCAGCAGTATAATGTAATTGCTGGCTTGTGTGTAACTCTGTGTTCACAAAAAGGTCAGAGCAGACCATCCATTAGTCTTTTTCTGTATTCCTCCGGCTGCAGTCAATAACCTCCTATGACCTCCTATATTAGTTTACATTTATTGTTACTTGTGGTTCTATTCCAGTAAAGAATATTGATTTACCATTCAATGAGCAATGACCTCAGTCTAGGTTGCAAATTAGGTTTTCCTCACTTGTTTATGTGTTTTGCAGACATAATGTTATTAGTGTATTTATTCTATATGATGCACCTTCTGTCCTTTTCTTAAACTGTTTTTCTACACTTTTAATAAATTGGCTCAATTTGTTAATATTGTAATATTTTTAGTCTATAAAAAATAAAAACATGGAACAATGAATAATAAAACTGGATTTTTCTGATTTTTTAAATAAAAAAAAAACAGTCTATAAACACATAAATTTTTGTCACAAATCTTTTTATATGTAGTGTTTGGTTTGAGCGTCTGGGTTCAGCAAAACTAGGCATAGGCTGGTTACCAGTATCAAAGTATTCCAAGTTAATATTTTTAAAAACACTCAAATTTAAATCCATATCCTTCCTACAGCTTACAGACATTTTGATGTGATGTTGGATAGATTGTAGCTTGACCAGTTGCATAAGGACTGGAGTAACACAGTGATAAAGTCAGATTGCTATAGTTGTACTTTTCTAAAAGGGAAATCCTGTTGTTATGGTGACCTAATAGCAAAGGACTAAGATAACACTCACTCTATTTTGACCTGCCATCCAGGAGGGTGACATGAGGAAGATAAAGCACGTGGATGATCAATTTAAGTGTTTTTGTTTTGTATTTTCATTGTGTTTGTGAATTAAAATGCCTGGGAACTTGGCATAGCCAAAGCTAATAAGGGTTCAAACTTTATTGAAGTGAGTGTTTTAATCACCAATAGTCCAGTAATGTGAGCCTGTCCGTGTTATGGGAATTTTTTCTTCTTTTTCTGGCCACTAAGTTGCACAAAATAGACCTAAAATATCTTAAAGTACTCTGTTTTCTTAAAGACAATGAAAACTGCACTCAGCTAAGTCATATTTTGTTTTGGGGATACTCAAAACAAAATAAAACCACACATAACACCGATGCAGTTTTTACATTTGTATTATTCTGTACTGGAAACGATTAACTTTTTAACCTTTGGAGCCAATCAAAGATACCAAGGATTCACATAAAGGAAAAAATGGAACTGAATGTTCTCCATTGTTGTGAATGTGCTTAAATTTGCTCGTTTGTGTTGGTAATTTACCAAAACCTGGGTCTGGAAAGGGTAAATGACATTCCAACCTGATTTGACTTATTCCCTGCAGGAAAGAAGAGAAATTAGGTGAATAGCTCTCTCTGAAAAATTAAACACCATTAAGGAGACACAACCACCAGAAGCAACTGGACTCCCTCGACACACAGCAGGAATGGTCAGATTAATTTTGCTTAAGGTTTGCCGCATTACCACTTTCCATTACATGAACTGCTATCTGATGGGTTTCACACACTTCCTACTGTTTAGTCTAGGGAATAAATGGAACCAGTCAGCAGATATAAGCAAACAATGGTCCAGTGAGTTTTACCCTGAAAAGGAAAGAAATGGCAGTTGTGCCTATTCCCAAACTGCTACGAGAAATCTGATGTCTTCCATGCAGCAGTCACAAAGGCCATTATTTTCTTCCTCTTTCCGACAACAGCATTCATGTTCAATTCATTCAAAAGGTGACACGGCATTCACTCAAAGTCAATCACAGTGCTCACAACCACTGCCTTTTCTATAACCACACAATTACAATATTTATGAGTGCTCCTGCTGATGGCAAGACTATTCCACCGCCTTACTATCTCCCTTTTCTTGTGTGGTCCTTATTCATTCCTGTGAGCCTCTTTTAATGAAAAGTGTGATGCTGAATCACTTGGGCATTTGGTGGGCTTGTAATTTCACAATATGGTGACATGAATAAGTATGAGTTGATGAGCCTAGAGATACTGACAGCTTCCAGAATAGAAAAATACTAGCCAAACGTGACCGAATCAAAGATGGGATTCTCAAACAATAAATAAATTAAAATGACATGAATATGAAATGTTCATTATGTTGACCTTATACAGCGAGAGGAAAGGAGGAGCCAAGGAGGTCAGCTTTTTTTACAACAGAAGAGAAAAGAAGGGAACGCAAATGTTCCCATCAGGGTGAACATCTACTAGTATTGCTCTGCTGGTGAAGGATTATTGATAGCAAGTTCAAGGTTGTGGGTCTGTAGGGTGGCATTAAAATACCCCAAACACTTCTGCTCATGCTACACTACCTCTCCTTCAATCCATTAAACCTCTCTGCTTTAATATGCATCAGAATTGTTATTAGGTGGTCAATCATGTGGCTCAGCAGGCAAGTAAAATCTTAAGTAATTTGAACCTTAGGGTCGTGTCTTGATGAGAGATGACTTATTCTATGTGTAGTGTGAACAGCAGGGGGTAATTAGCTACCCAAAGAGATCCACCTTTTTAGGAAGGGCAATATACAGGAATGTTACCCTGTAGTGTAGTACTTTATGTGCTACCTAAAGCCATTGTTCCGTCAAAGAGGGTAACCATCAATCCAGTTGAGCAATAAAGTAAATGCAATTCAGTTAAACCATTGCTTTGTTAAAATATGATTCTCTATGATAGTTCTTTAGATTTTCATAATATTGTGAAGGGGTGCAGTGATTCTGAAGGAGACAGACAGTTTTTTTTTATCTCTCTAAAACAAAGAAATGTTCTACAAAAACCGGTTCACAAATGCCTCAGTAACAGTCTGATAAAGTCTCATTATTAAAGAAGGTCAGAAATATAAGACTTAAGGCGAGTCCCAAAATTTTAGGTAATATTAATCATATTTTTTTTATGCCCTCAGGTGAAAAATGGTGCCAATATTTGTACATCTATTTTATATTCACTAGTAAACAGAAATATGGTCAACTTGAAGTAAGGTCAAAACAAGTTGGAGAAGAAATCTTGACCTTTTAACATTTCATAATTACCAACATATACTGGTATTTATGTCTTGAAAAGGAAAGTATAATAACTCATGACCTTGCAATGAATATTTTGGAAAGTTCTTATATTTAAATGTATTTATACAGTAAAGTTAAAAAATATTTTCAATAAATTGACTAACTCATCAGTTCCATAATCAATGGCATCCTGGCTGCTAAGACATCGTACGACACCATTTTTACCACAGGACAGCAACTTTAGTAAATACACAGAATTCCTCTATTAAGTTGGTCAAATGTTCTGGACAAAGGGTAGAGTCTAAAGAAAGAGGACTTTTGCATTACTCTTGTATATTTCTTAAGCAACTTCAAATAAAGGTAAAAAAAACCCTCAGTGACCATAAAGGACATTCTTTTTCCTTCTTAGGGTGACTGAATGTGAAGCCAAAGCTATGAAGAGTACTAAACAGTAACATCCAACAGACAGCCATTAGGCAATAGAGTTAATTGCGCTCAGTTGTGTTCATCTCGAACCCCAGGGGTAAAACAAATCTTGCTGAGACAAAAGCCAGCAGACCTCCGAGTGTGGGTTCGGACAAATAATGTGCAGACACTAAGTTCAAGTTATAGCCGTCTAGGGTAATGAAACCAGCTTATTACTAAAAGAAATGCACACTCACATGATGAGTCTCACACATACTATAGTCTTAACAGATTTAATGGGTCATGTATTGTTTGTACTGTATGTCTGCAGAGATTTAAGCTGAGTCAAGGCAAAGAAAATTGTAAGATAAATGGGGGACAGCAACAATTATATGGCCGGTAACTATTGCCTTTCTAAGTGCAGCAGTGTGATCAATCCTCACGCACGTCCCCCGCCTCTCTTTTTTCCTCTGCCCGCTTCCCTCCTCTCTTTTATAGGGACATTTTACGCTGGCTTAATGCAGTGATGCATTTGATTGCACAGCCCCCTATGGGAGCAAACTCATCAAAAACTTGATCCACAGAGAGGCAGGTGGGGGAATAAGTTTGTTGAAGCCGTCTCAAGTGGAAATCTTTGAATAAAAAAGTCAAACTTAAGATGCTCCTAAGCAGAATATTGGAGTAATGACAAAACCTTGAGATAAAATGTGAATTTTTAGTAAACAAAAGCTACACCAGTTGCTTCTATGCCATAAAATAGAAAAACACCCAGATTTAAAAAGAGATTAGTTTTATTGGCAATCTTTAGCATCGCAATAATTGAGCTGGTTGTTGTTACAAAAAACACACACTCCACATGGTCCACTACCTTGCTATCCAATAGACTCGGTGTTGTTCAATTAGTAATGCCACGGCTTCAGACCTGCCATTAAATGATTCAGTGGGCTGTCCCAGCTCTTAAGTTGAACTCCCAGCATTACACTTTATTATTAATGACTTACTGAGTGCAAGACACTCAAATATGCAAGATTTGCAAACTTCTGTCAGAGTGAGTACACTCCTCTTTCCCAATGCAAGTAACCTCATCTGCCACCCTCATGAAATTGAGAAACTGGTATGAGCAGTGTTTGTGTCTCTCTCTCCTATATGCCATTCACTGCAAATGTGACACCTCATTGCAGTCCACACATGACTGTAATTCAGCCTTTGGCAGGAATAATTTCCTGGCCACCGCTTCTCTCTCCAAAGAGACCAAACTAACCCGATGCACCTTGGCAGCAGTGGTAATTACTCACTTACTTAAAAAAGGTGTTTTTTTTTGTTTTTTTTTCTAAGCCTACATACTATTCATGACAGCAGGTAAAGCTGAATTGGCATGTTGTAAATGAGTCCATGTTCACAACACAAAACAAATGCACTGAAGAAAAAAGTAAATAAATCTTTGAAACTGAAGCTGTTAAAAGAAATTACAGACCTGTTATGGTTACAGGCTAACAGAGACATTTTAAGTACACTTTCTGATCATCAATGTATGGCGAGTTCAACCTTTTTCTATGAATTGAAGCTTTTTTAGAGTTAATTCTACATTAGACCACAGTCTGCTACCAAACTTGCAGGTTGTTGAGAAAATGTTCATAACTGTTGAAAATCTCCGCAATGTGTCCTGGTACAGCTATTAACTTCAATGTATTTATTGGGATTATCTATGATTGACCAAGAGAAATTAGTGAACAGCCGACGATTAATCAAAATCACGCATGATTTTGATTACCATTTACTCAGATGGACTACAACTACAAAAAATCAGGTGCAACAATTTGCCATGTTAGTAAAAACGATCAGTTGCTGTCCTCAGAATAAATACAAATACAAAAAGCCACAAGTACATCATGTAAATCAAGGACAACACCAGTCAGTTTGTGGATAGAGTTATGCAGTGGTTTAACGTAGGCTTGGCTTCTACACTATGTCCTGGAGCACTATTCAATTATTATCTGAAAACGAAAAAGATTATGGCATTACTACAGACCCACCAAGAGATGGCTGTAAACCTAATCTGACAGGCCAGGCAAGGAGATAATTACACAGAAGCAGCCAAGACGTCTATGATAATTCTAGAGGAGCTGCTAAGATATACAGAGAGGTGCAGGAATCTGAGAGGACCAATATTAGCCGTGAGCTCAGTAAATCTGGTCTTTATGGAAGATTGGCAAAAAGAAAGCCACTGTTGAAAATAGGCTGTCAGAAGTCCTGTTTGCAGTTTTCCACAGTTCTTTGAGGGACACAAGCGTTTGAATGAAGGTGCACATTTGTCTGGTGGAGAGCTGACACTAAACATCACTCTAAACACGGATGTTGGTGGCAGCATCACACTGTGGGTTTGCTTTTCTATTGCGAGCTTGATGGAGATAATTAAAACCATTTCACTATCAACAGGACTTCATACATATTAATGGTGGCACACTTTTCGGATTGTGCAGCCCACATTTTAAAACAACGTGAGCTCCATTGATAATTGGCAAACCTGGGGAGAAGCTGGTCTGATTCATTTAGATGACATTCATTCCACTTTAAATGAAGCTGCTCTTCTTTCCAGGAATCAGACGATTCAAACCCACAACACATATAGGTCACGGACATCTGCATAAGCCACGGGTGTCCGGCATGACCTGCTAGTTTCCAACGAGTCGCTGTTTCATCACAGCTGATTCAAACGGTCCAAATATCTCCTCAGAGTGTCAAGGTTCGGTGAATGCATGTATGCAGTGAAAGAACTAAAATATGGAGGACGCCATTGAGGACCGACTTTGGACACTTCTGATTAAATTCACACACTGACACAAACCCCTCTAAGCCTGTTCTATTCTGCTAAAACATTGAAAGCACCTAATAAAATATTTTGTAGGGTTTTGGGCTGACTTAATGTTGGAAAAAAAAATACCAAACCGAATAAAGTTTTACACACACTTGTGATTTGGTAGTATATAAAACAAACATAATTCATTTGACATAAAAAAATCTGAAATACATGTGCTACTTCTACTTGGTGTCAGAGAAAAAAAAATATTTTGCAGGTTATTGTTTAAAAGCCTCAAAACTCAAGAGCATGAATACTTCTGAATCTATGTACCACTAACTCTCGAATCCAAGTTTCTACAGGGGTCAATTCTTGTGTATTCATTTTAAATTCTGCATTTTGCTTTAAATTTACTTTCGATTTGCCTTTTGAAATATGCAAGTTCATCGAAGTTGGTGTGACCATGCAACATGACCTTATGAACTCCTGGTAAAACCACATGAGAAATCAAAAGTTATTTTGACTCATAGTGGGATGCAGCAGCAAGTCTAACTGTTGACTTCAGGGGAAAGCTATTACTGCTTTCATTTCTATTATGGAATATGAATCAGCAAAGCTACAGATAAAGAGCAGAAGAGGAGTTCAAGGATTTCTCACAGCTGCCGAGAAGTTTTTGAAGCTTTATTTTCACAATCATTTTATAATTCATATGAGCAGGGACCTGATAGTCACATTGCATGCTGTGCTCACTATGTAGTCTTTATCACAAGAAAGCACACCAATGGCAGCTATGAAGCAAAAGTAAATGTGTCTAAATACCTTTGAACTGTACTGTCAATATTTCCATGTGGTTCGGTCTGATCGGGATGTCACAACAAAATCCAAAGTACTGAAACAGAAGAAATGCTACAAAGGAAAGTAGAAAGCACAAGGAATTAGAGTCGGGAAGAAAAGACAGGAAAAAATAAAAAGTAAGGTGAAGGCTGAAGGACAGAAGTGTGGAAGAAAGTTAGGGAGGACAAGGAGAAGAAGAAGTCTACAGCAAAAAGGGAGAAACATGTGACTTAAGAAATAAGTGGAAAAAGAGGACAAAGAATAAAGGAAAAATGAAAGGACGCAGGAAAGAAAAGAAAAAAATGAAATAAGAAAAAAACAAGGAGGCATGGAAAGGAAGCAAGGAAAGAGAAATTAAGGGCGGAACAAAGAGAAGCAGGACTGAGGATGAAAAACTAGAAGAAAGGAAAGAAAGCAGGAAGGAAAGACATGAGGAAAAAAGTAACACAGGAAGGAAACAGGGAAAGTCAAAGAAGGGATAGAAGGGAGGAAGATCACACCAAAAGTAGGAATTCAAGTGAGGAAAAAAGAGAGATCAAAATAAAGGACACTATTTAGACGATAGCAGAAGGAATTACAATACAACACAAATATTTTTTCATTTTGTTATTTTCTTTTTGTATACTTAACCAGAATTAAAAATACTGAAATCAAATTCCAGACTGTTTAGGAACAGATCCAATACCATTTTATAAACAAAAATGCCTAATCTTGCAACATGTATTTCTTTATCACTGTATAAAAACCAATAATTACATTTACACTATCAGTCCATATTTAAAGTTTTAAACCTTTGAAATTAAAACCAAAAACAGCCACAAATAGGACTTGATAACACTATCTTACACCAACAGAGCTTTTCTTTTCTTCCCAGCTGCTGCCACTCCCTTTCTCGTTTCTGGCCTCCTTCCTCTTTGTCATTCTGTACAATTATCTCCTCTTCTCTTCCACAACAGACAAAGAAAATAAATGGTTTTGGACAGAAAATTTGTCGCCGCGTGGAGGATAGAGCGTCGTGCAGTATTTGCACAAATCTGTATATATCCATGTATGCAGTGCTTGTGTCTGGATGGATAAAGTTGTAAAAGCTAAACCCTCTTTTATAATTTATTCAATTGGATTACAGTGGCTGTTTATGTGAAACAACCTGGGAGGCTTTTCAAATCCATGGCCCTTCGATTGAATTAACTTCTGCTCTAAGTTGCCATCTTACAAGGTGTAGCAGACAGCAACACGGGGGTCCCAAGAGCTGTTTGAATATCCAAACACGCTAGCAGACTTCTTAGTAGGATTGTTGGTTTGCAGTAAATTCAGTGTGACCAAGCATGAAATTCTCCACTCAGGATCGCCACCAAAGGGTTGGCACGCTACCCTGGCTCAAGTGTTGGTGTTGTATCACCCTGCTGAAATTATTTGAATTTGCCAACTTCAAACATTGTCGCTGAGAAAAATTAGCAAGACTGCGGAAAACAAGGAGAAGCTTAAGGAAGCTGAGAATTTTTAATATGTCTTCCAAACACAACGTACTTATGTTTTAAAGAACGCTGCCAGTCTGCGAGAAGCAGGATCGTGTAACCGGCAGCTTAACAGACACGCATATGTAAGTAGTTATTTTAACAATCAGCACTACACTACTGCTTTTATTAGTCTGCAGAATTTGTCCTCAATCTTTTTTTGTCTAGGCTTGTAATTAATTACATTTGAATTCAGTTTAAACCATGGAAGTTTTTTTTTTGTTTTTTTTTAATCGACATGGTAAATTGGGTTGTAGCAAATTGTAATTTCCTAATTAAATTTCCTCACAATTTTCTACTATATCAAATTATTTTTTAGAGAGGCCCCTGGTAGTGCCTACCGTACAAGTCTGTGGGGGCAGACCTTTAAGATGTTCCAGAGAAAAAGAAAAACTCTCCCATCTATAAGGTCTCTGTGAATTATACTCCAAAAACAAATTGTGTCATCGTGTCATTGGTGTGGTATCACACCACATGTGTGCCATAATCAAAGCTAAAAGTGGTCCGATATTAGAGTGTGTAATGATTTTTCAAGATGAGCTGTGGATGTGTGAAAAAATGAATAAATAATTTTTTTTTAAATTGCATAATTGTCCTTCAATTAATTACTTGTGTTGATTCTACACAAATTAGAAACAAAACAAAATTGAGTGGTTGTATATTAAAGTGAAAACTTCAAGCAATTAAGAAAATTGCATGACTACGGTCTGAGAATTTCCGTGGCAAGACAAAAAGACAAGCATGTACACACGGTCACATAAAAAGCCATTTTAAATCAGTTTCAAATTTTGGACTGTGAGAATTTTTGCAATGAGAAAATGTGCAAACACCACACAGAAAAGTTCAGATGCCAATCTGGGCCCAGGGTTTTCTTGCTAGTAGGCAAAAGAGCAAATCACTGTTACCAACATGCATCACACAATGAAACCTGAACTTATCGAATAATTATTTGTGTTCCCTGAAGACTGCAGTCATTAAAAAGACATAGCAGCAACTGTTGCCAAGTAAGATTTTTATCTAAATTTAAACATTAAAAAACACGACTTGTTTCATCTGCTCATGCTGATGTTTTTATATCACCAACATCACACTGAAAAAACACTGAATGATTACGAGCCGTTTACAAAGAGCAGGATGGTGTCATTTTGCTCAATATTTGAGTGAAGGTTTTCATGCTCTGCTTGTAGAAAAACGTGGATTTTTCTTGGTGACAGATTTTAATTAGGTGATAATTAGTTGGCTTACAGAACTCCTGACAGTGTGAAGGTTTTAAAACTCAAGAATATGCTCAGCATTTTCTGTTACTTTCATAAACTATCTGCACATTTTTGATTGTGAAGCAGGCACATATCTCCAAAGGCTCACACCAGTACGATTTTCCTACTCCCTAAACAGTTGTTTAGCCAAATTGAGATTGCTGCCATCACACACTCATTGCTTGTATGATGTTTCGAAACACACACACCAAAAAATGTATTTCATACATTCATAGAGATATAAAGGCAAAATTCTGCCTTCAAGTATGTACTTTCCTTGCACAGCTTAACAGCTGATCTTTGTTTGGAATTGACAAATATATTTTTGTTTTGTAAAGAATAACACTATTGACTGACTTTCTGTTGCAGCTGCTGTAAACACACTAGTGCTAGAAGAAAATAAATGTTAATAGATTTTTCAAGGATAGTGAGACTACAAAGACTCACTATCAGAATGATTTTCCCACTCCCTTTGAGCTATCACAGTTTGCCTGGCTTTGATGATCTGCTTAAAAAGGAAACATGAAGTAGGAAAAGCTGTAAACATGTAATGGCCAAACATCAAAACAGGTCATATTTCATGCCTTTTATTTTTAACTTAAAAAGAAAAACGAATGAGTTTAGAAAAACTTGTATCTGCAATCGTACACAGGAGGACGAGCACTTCTGTCAGATATACGTGTCAAAAGCTATGAGGGTCAGACGGTTAGGTGGGGTCGACTACTTGACTGAATTTACAGCACACAGAGCAGCTTGGCTCGTCAGTGACGCAAAATATAACTTCCAACTCTGTCAAAACTGATGATTATCTGACCGCATCTATCACACTATGAACGCGTACTGGTTTTGAGAGCAAGAACTGACCAGACAGTGCATAAGAATATCGATCTGGGAGAGTAAGTGAGTCTGAGAACATGACCTTCAATTCGCAGAAAATGTATTAAACATGGACGCCATTATCTGCAGGGGTCACGAAAGTGAGAAAAGCAACACTACGGAATTACAGACAGTGGCGCTGTTCAAACCAAAATGTCTTGCAATTAATATGCATATCTGAAATATTAAACTTACAATATTTGACGGCACTCTTCCACAATAAACAAAAAAGAACAAATTCTGTAAAAGCAAACAATCCAAGCCAGATACTTAAAAATATCTCCTGGAGTTATTGGTAAATCTACATTTTAACCAATAGGGTGTTGGTGCATGCAGACAGTTTAAATGAACAAATATTCATCACTGCAAACAAATGTCTTATCGCCATATTTCTTTGCTTTAAATGTGACAGACATTTTAAAAAGACTGAAACTAAAACAAGTGGTCTCACAATATTTTGATTGCTTGCTGTTGCCAATGAGTCCACCTCCAGCTGTTGACTAAAGCAATTCTTTCCTCTGACTTAGCTCCAAGTTGCTGCAAGGAAAAAATATATATATTTTTGCAGTATCAAAGGCATTGCTTGGAATGATGGAAAGACGAACAACTGTTGCCAAGTGCGCATTAGCAGCTTTTAAACACAAGAACTGGTTTGGTAAAACTTTACTCTTGTATCTTCCTTGCGGATTCAAGGTTACCCAAGTTAGATGCAGTAAAACACCTCAAAACAAAACATTAAAATAAATGTGAAGATTGAAGTCAGTTTCTCTTCATGCAGAGTAATCACCAGTGTGTCCTATGCACTAAATAAAAAAATACTCCTTTGCAGTACTAAAATATTAAGTAATTACCAATGACACTAATATGTAGCTTGGTGACAATAATTCATAAAGTATTTGCAGAGACACTTTTTTTTAAAATCAGCAACAATTTACCCCACTAAAAAAAAAAAGAAAATCACGGATATGTCAATGTCTAATTGTATCACATTTTTCTCCCTTTAAGGACAAATCGATACCAACACTCAATAGAACCATGACACTGTCTACAAACCATTTAAAACCAATTGTAAAATGTAGAGAAAAACACAACAAAACTACTTACAATCAAATGACTTCACACTCAGACTCAGAAAAATATTGAGGAGCTCCATCTTAATTCAATCTCAACGGAGTGGTAGTGCCCCATTTTAGATCATTGCAGGCTCATTTGTAGATTCTTTTGCTGTTCTCATTTTCTGCTTCTTTCCCCCTGTGATTTATGACTGGCAGAGGTAGAAATGATATAGCCTTAAATGCACCAAAAATGGCCCTTCTTCATGCGCCCAATGAAGTTATTCAATCACCACCCAATATGGCAGGGACAAATGACAGCCATTAACATGCGAAGCCTCCAGTTGCACTTTGGCTTTAGCTTTTCACCAAATGGTTATGTGGGACACACATCGAGTTGAAAAGGAAATTGACTCAAAGAGGTTCATGTGTAAGGTTGGACTGAAGGATTTCAATACATTTTTGTAGAGAAAAAAAATATCAAGTCTGGATATCAGAGTGAAAAGTATTCCCTTTATACCAATTTGATTAATGTCGCAAATGATGAAATAACTGCTGCCATTACTTTCTGATTTTCACAGTGTAGAATAGGCCAATTGGTTTGGTCACATCTAGGCCACCTATGTCAGCACTGTTTTAAAGTATAACAACTGGACTTGTCAAATAAGTATATATTTCTAAAAAAAAAAAGCACTGCTTTGTTTTGGCATTTTAAATAGAGTTCAGTTTAACTGGAATTTAACTTGTGTTATCAAATAGCTTTTTTCTAGCTTCTGAATTAGCAGCCTTTAGTTAAAACAAAAACAAAAAACAATCATAATACTGATGGATTATATGTTAAGATTGATGCCGGATATGTCAAATCATAGGGTTCTTAACTTTAAATAAGTTATGTAAAGCCAGTGAATCATATATCAAGAAATAATCAGTGCCATTAATGCCAGCTGCCTAATTTTATCAATCTAAACACCCAATTGGCATTTAGCGTCAACAACTAAAGTTATGCCAGAAACGTTTGGGTCTCAGTGCCACGAAATCCCCCAGAATGACCTGAGGAGTTTCATCAGGGGGAAGAATATCTGTTTACCTCCACAAGCAAATCCTGGATACGTGAAAGACAATGAATTTGTGTACAGATTGAGGAAGACGGCCTTCTGTTTTCACAGGGTTGTACAAGTCCAGAGGGGTTTACCAAGGTTAAAGAATTCAGTTCAAAGGCAAGAACGGTGATTGTTTTCTGAAAGTGCCATATATAATCTTTGATGCTAAAGTCTGAATAAACTGCACCAAAAGAAGCAACTTGCTGCTTCTGAATATAAGGCACTGAAAGTGACATCTCGATGAGGAAATTGAACTGAACATCCGAGTGGAATAAAGGACAATGAGAGCAGAAAGGGTCGTAAGAAATTCATAAAGTACAAGTATAAAGAGCAGATAAAAAGAAGCCACTAGAAAAGTAAAACTATCTTTTAATCATAAAACCCCAGAAAGTCTGTGTGATAAGGAGAGGAAAAACCTAAAATGGCAGTAGGACAGACTCCTATTGTCAGGCTGGAGAAGGCAATTCTAAATCAATTTGGCATTTGGAGTCTATAGCACAAGCGTAATGTCAAGAATGGGGAATTTATATGCTTTGACCATCTAACAGTTCCATGCTCTTCTACTGCCTCTATCAGAACGTTCAGTTCCAGTCTGAAAAGACTCAAAATAGAGAACCCTGTTTTCGTGGCTCTTCAACTGTGACAGTGTGTAACTTGGAGTAAAATGGAGCCTCGTGAGACTGACATCCAACATGAAACTCGAGGTGTCATAATAGGTAACCTGCATGTTTTTATTGCTTCTCATGGCAATTTAATTAAGGTAATATTACGTTACTGTACTGGAAGACTTTGCAGGTCTGACATCAAGATTTAATATTGAGACATTGTCCTTTTCAACAAGCTAACATGATTTTTGTTGTCTGCACGTTTCCCTACAACATGCCAAACCTTTTTTTAAGTTCTAAAGAGAGAGAACATAGCTTATTCTTTTTACTACAAACTACAAATATAAAGCTTTCACGTTTATTTCCTTTTAAAACAATTAAGAAAGTAAAGGGTTGTCTAAATAATTAATATTTTGATGTAATCTATACTAAAAATTAATTACTCAAAGATACTCTCCTGCGTCAAAATTGACGCAAACTAACCCACACTTCTTCCGGCATCCGCTCCCCTCCCTGAAGCCTCTCACCTGATCAAAATAATGAACTGCTACCGGAAGATTTAAGCTGTTGTATCATGGGGAGAATATCCAGAAGAAGAAGAAGAAGAAAAAAAAAACATATGCAATGCTCTAATCAGCAAGGCGAACACAAAAATGTTGTTTTGAAACTCTCCCTACAGGGCAGATGGATTGGAGAGAAACGAAATGCCAACAATGTCAAATGCTAGCTGAACAAAAAGAAACTGGAACTGTACAGCGCTGCTGCTGCTGCTGCTGAATACATTGGCATGGACTAGATCCTTGTTTGCAATGTAAAAAATATGTTTTCTATTTTCCAGATCTGTGTTTGTTTTGGGAGAAATTTATAGTTTTCCTATTTGTCCCTTAGTGGTAACATCTTCTTGTGTCGACAGTAAATTGACAGGTAAGTTTATGCACACTGAACATAAGCAGTTAAAGCCTGCATGGCCACAAAAACAAAGCAGTGTGTGTGTGGTGAGTCTCAGTGCTGTAGTGAACACCTTCGCTAAAGTCCAGAGCACCAAGAAGTGTCGTCAGAAAAACGCATACAACTATTTCGTAGCCAACTACTCCTGCTACGTAAACATATCAGTGGACATTTAATCTGCATTTAAATAAACACACCACTTCTTCTGTACTTGGCTCAAAATAGGTGCCAGTTCAATTGCTTGTATATTTTTATATACATATGAACAATTAGCTGTAACGTGATAACTTTGCATTAAGATATGCCGGTGGAAAATGTTCACACAATGCTCATTTTCTAAAATAACTTGTATCTTGTTTCATCTACATGATTAAATGCACATATGACGTATATGTATAAGCCAGCAGACATCCAAAAAAACCTTATGAAAGTACATTTCTGTCATAGCTATTGATAATGCAAACTTACAAATTTAACATTCTGCCCTGAGAGCAAATGTCACACCTTATCTCTAGCACAATTTCCATTCCGTTCATTTGTAATAAATCTATCTAGTAACGATCTGGTTTTGAAATATTCTCTCTTTCAGCACAGAGACAGCAGGAGAGATTCAATAGGGCCTGACGACTCCCTACAGTCAGACAGCACCTTCACTGTGCACCTTAAATCAGAACTCCATGGGTTTTACAAGCCCTTTCTGCCTCAGTTAAAATAAATCAAGCATTACATTTGCCAATGCAAAATGCAAATGCAGTATTACAATATGATTAACTTATTATTTTTTTCCTTCTCTTGTGTGAAAAAGATTAGTCCTGCTGACAGAGAGCAATCATGTTTCCTCCCCCCCACTGTCTTGGTAAGGAAAATGAAAATATTTAATTTTGTCCTTGTGACTGCAGCATGGAAAGGATCCATACTAAGAAAAGCAGAGTTAAAGAATAGCATGGACACTGAAATGTACACCAAATTTCCTGAGTTAAAATAAAATGTGCATACTGAACAATATGCAAAAACTATTCATTTCTGTACCAAGAAACTGTACCAAGAGTAAGTAACATTTGTGCTTGAGGTGATTTGATGAAATGATTACAGAATCCGCTAAAAGGTTGTTAAGAGTTCACCAACTAGTTTCAGACAGTCGTAGTCGGCCAAATTTGGCAGCTTGGCGATATGTGGTTTAGCAACCTGAGATCCCGGAGGATGCCAGTCCAGAGTCAGGTTGGATGATGTGCTTGGCCAGGCATGGTTTCCACATATGCCAGGGTAAACTGGGAAACCGCTTTGCAATCAAAAACATTATGGCTCCAGATAATCAATTTGGGATAAGTTAAAGAAGCCAGATGGCGAGGATTAAATTATGTTCACTTATCTTTAAAATGCGACGAATCATAGGTATTCATGCAAACAAAGCTGTATTTAAAAATACCTCCAAAGGTAATCCTTGTTATCTTTAAAGGAAACTTAATTTATACATGCTTATTCTATTTGCACATAGATCATCTAATAAATGGTTCACCTGTTAGTTTTATTAGACTTCACAATTTTCTGTTTACACAGAATACCTGAAACACACCTGGTAAAAAGCTTTACAGTTGAGAACTATTTACAAGACAGCAGCTGCATCCCAAGATGGAAAAAAAATTACAGACCACAGAAAGCATTATAAGTGACAATATGAAAGAAAAAACAACTACATTGAATAAGAATATTTTAACCAAAGGAATTGAGACTGGTGTTTTTGTTTAAAACAAAAAAAAGAAGAAAAAAATATCTTATTTATGGTACTCACTTATTCATTCACACATTTCTCTTCTAACCCTCTCTTGTCACATTTTAGTCTCTCAATCCCCTCATCTGTTCTTTTCTTTCATGAAATATAATTTGCTTACTCACTCCAACACCCCTCCACAGTAATAAGGCTCAGACAGCTAAAGAGCCTAGTGAGAAGTGTGAAAAGTAAATATTTTACAACATTTTTCTGACCCTTAAAGTGCAGTTGTTCTGACAAAATGAAAAAAAAAAAAGGGTTATTAATGTCAGCAAGTCACTAGAAAGAAAAACACCTGCCTCTCAGTGGAGGTTTTAACAAAATGGCCTTCTCGACGCTGCCTGCTGGACTGAATGATGTCTGTGTGGTGGCGTGGGGTACACTGTGTGGGAACACTCGATTGCATTCAAGGGTGAAATGTTGAGGGTTTGTCAAGTATGGATAGTTCTTTGTGTGTCACTCCATTTTAATGAGTGTAAACATGCATTTCTGCATCACCGCTGTGTGTTGCATTGTTTCTTGGGTAGCACAATATTACTGTAATTAAAGTAAGCTATAATCAACGACCCAAGTTTAAACGTTTTGCTATGGCCCTTTTGGAATATTGGTGTTACTTAAAACTGTATGTGGTTTTTATCATTTACCCAGAAAAAAAAGTAAAAACATAAAAATTGATAGAAAAAGGAATATAAAGATTTTCTTGAACAGCTGCCTTCTAGTAACCAATAGTTTGATGTTTATGTTCTCCTTTGGGAGAAACTAATAGATCGGGTGTTTCTATTGAACTCTGCATATGATAAGCTTTTTTTTTTTTTACTTTAATGTTTTCAGAAACCTATTTAAGTCTAACCTATCTCTTATTATGCATATTAAAATCCCAGATTGTGCAACTATTAGGTCCACTTGTGACTAACCTTTTATTCAGTACATAAATAAGCCAGTAATTTCTTACATACATCATATTCACCCTAAGTCAAGGTAAGACAAGGCTGTTGTTTTCTTTATTGTGTCCTAATTAAAGTGACCACCATTACCAGCTCTGAAATGCCCTCATTTAAAACACATTACATTTTAAACAAATACAGAAAAAGTGCAGTCAAAGAGTTTCCAGGCACATTTTGTCCTAAAAAGACGAAGATGTGTTTCTGTGATATGGTGCGTTACAATATTATGAAGTATTTCTCCCCAGACTGTTGACCCTCGGCATCTGTTTGTAGCTTTATTCAACACTAATGGAACATCTGCTTGCAGCTTCTCCAACTGAGAGACCACCGTTAATTGCAGATATATTACCCCACTAATTACGTCAATTTTCAATGTCCATGTTTGCTTATGAGAGCTTTTGAGTGGATAAGGAAAGTGGGACATGTGTGCTGATTTCTCTATCATCCAACAACGTAAACATTTATGTAAATGATCCTTTGGAGGAATTGTTATCCACCCATGTGTTGGTATATGTAGGGTATAATCATCTGTGCATAAGCAAATGTGATCGTCGTGTCAGCTTGTGTTCTGGTGCTGTCAGCTCTGTTGAGTGTTTGCATTCTTAACAACAAAGTCTGGGAAAGAAATAAGCTATGAAAGCCTTATGTGACCCTCTTCTTTCTGAGTATATAGCATTAAGTGTGTCTGTCTTCCCAAAGGCATTTTCTTTCACAAAAACAGCCAACAAACTGAGAAATTGGCTATTAAGACATTTAGATTTCTCTCCTCCTCTTATCTTTATTTGTGTTAGCATCTGTGTTTTTGTAGTAGAGTGGTGATCCCCCAAGGCAGAGAAGCAGGACTGCAGACTGCATTAAAAGCCTTAACCTCCAACTCCTTGCTCAGTACATACAGGAGTAGAACAAAAGAGAGGTCACGGAGAAGCAGAAACGTGGTTTTTGACTTCAGTTCTTATTTCCCGATTGTGAAGGAGGTAAAAGATAAAAATATTTTCCTTCGGAAGGAAGTAGTTCTAAAGAGGAAAAGAACCATGAAAGGTTGAAAGGGCAAAAAAAAACAAACCAAGAAAACGAATGAGTGGATGTATGTGTAACGAAGCATGCAGTTGTTCACAGATACAGACCATAACTCACTGGATTCTTTTTTTTGAAGAATGATAGACAGATTTAATGACATCTTCAAATAGCATCTAATAACAGATACTTTTTTAGAGCTAGTGCCCACAAGCAAAGTCAATAAGCTGAAATATGAGAACTTGAAATCAATGCAAATGAAAGATGAAGAAAGATGGCAAAGGAAGTAGACTGAAAATCTGAAAAGAAAAACAAGAGAGAGAGAGAGAGAAGAGTGGAGTTGTGTGACGGCAATAAAGCCAAAGTTGATCATCAGAAGAGAGTGCTCTTAGTAACTCCATAGTAAGCTTTATGGGAAAGTGACCCCGCTGTCCCTTTGGGCATTCCAGTAGACACTCATAAGACACTCAAGAGATTCAACGTTGTTTAGGGGTCAGCTCCAAAGGCGATGGCATAAAGTCTTTGGATAAAACTTGCAAATCCCTCATCACAAGGGAATCCAACTGCAGCATTATAAAGACCTGACCTAGCACACATTGCTGAAGAACACAGAAAAGGCATGCAGGGGTAAAAATTTAATAAAATCACTGGGGGAAAAAAAAAAAAATTTGCTGGTAGAGAAACTGAATTGGATGTAGCTGGTAGAGATTCTTTGAATGTGCATTTAACTTAAAAAAAATAAAACTTAAAAACTTAAACAGACCAGAACGTGTGCCCCGACAATTACATTTTTGCATGTGGGGAAATACTGGTAATAATATAGAGAGATATTACATCTTTTCGTGTTAACTGATATTTCTGAGCAAGTGTCTTAAAATGACGAATGAATGCTGGAGTCAAGCATCAAATTTTGCTTTGTAAATTCATATATCACTCTGTAAGACTTTAAATGATTTCTGCTTTTAGGTTAAAATATGTCCTTAAGTCTGAAGCCATTTTAGGAATATTCCAAATCACAAGCTGATATCCTGAGCTACAACATGGTTATAACCCATTCTTAGATAAGAATGGGTTAGTTTTCATCAATTTTGACACAGAAGGAAATCTTTGAATTGTTTTTTTTTGTATAGATTATTTCTGAATATCAGTTATTTTGATAACTGAACATCTGCTAGGCCAACTGAGTTGTTTTCATTGGTTAGTTTTCTGTAAATCTTCATTCATTGTTACTTTTGTCTGTTTCAAGTTATGTCAGTGACCATTATGGGATGTTATGGTCATTAAAAGAGGGTTCCCAACAAGGTGCACCATGAGAGAACTCAAAGGTATGTCAGATGGTAAACAGAAATACAAGACGTAAACGTACTTCTCAAACTAAAGGGCTACTTCTGAAATTTCTGACAAGATGTTACAATTTTAGATAAAACATGCATACTGGGAACAGTCAAATTCTCTGACTCACAAAGCACCTGTATTTAAGGAGTGACAGTAAAATTCTGCATCCAACACAGTGTAAGCCAGCAAGAAGACATATGGTAAGCCGCTTAATGTCATTGCAGAACAGAGGAAAGTGGAGCTGAGGAAGGAGAGAGAGAGAGAGAGAGACTGGATGGAGCATGGATGGATGGACAAAAAGAAAGCAGAAGGGATTTGGCCCTGTGATAGGCTGTCACAGGATGGGTTAGAAGGGTGAGGATGACAAGGAAATAAAAGGATGCATGGATGTTTGAGAGAAGGTAGGGGGGAGAGTAGACCGAGCAAAATGAAAACCACCCTCTAGAAAGCTTGTGACAGGCCTAAGTAACTCTACCCCCCAAGTGAGTTGGCACATAATCCAGGTAACGTTCCACGAATAATAGATGAAACATCAAACGCTACCCCCTCCCATCTCCCCTGCCAGCATCCCACCTTCAGCTAACCAACTTTAACATTTGTACCCTGCTATCCAGTCTGCCCATCCAAAATCTTCTTTCATGTTTCCAACGTGCAGCATGCACCAACAGCTCATCGCTCTTGACAAATACTCTCTTTTCCAATGTGAAAGTAGAAAAAAAAAGATGAGAACATTTCTATGAACTCCCACCTCCCAAAAGAAAGAAAAAAAAAAGATTAATATGCCTAATATTTATTCGTTCTAATGTGCAATTGTCGTACAATATTTTTCCTTGGAGGGAGGGTGGTGTTGCTAATGTGCAGTGAAAGATGCATCGAGTCCCAGTGTGTGGCAGGAAGACAGAGTGTTAGTGCTCCCATAGTGAGAATTTGAAGGGATCGTTGCATAAACATAGGGCCCATTAAGTGAGGGGAATGTAATTTGTGAAAGCGACACATCATTCTTTCTATGTGGTCTGGTAATTGCAGACGCTGCATCATCAGGGCTGAGAGTGAGACAAATACAGCAGGATGTGGTCAACAGGGGTGGATGTAAGGTGTTTTATCTCCATCAGATATAGAGGTATCTGAACTCCATCAGATTCCAGGGTTATGCATATAAAAACAGGCATACCCCTTTCACATTTTGCTCATTTACAAACCATAATGTGTTTTATTGAGACTGTAAGTGACAGATCAACACAAAGTGAATAATTGTGAATTTGAAGGAGAGAATAATGGCACATGGTACAAAAGTTGTTTACAAAAAATATCGACGTGTTCTTTCATACTCGGGTTATGCCCTCAAGTCAACAGCTTTAGTAGCTTTCGCAGTTATAGTTATAAAGTCTTTTTGAGTGCATCTCTACCAGCTGTGCACAGAAACTGAACTTGTCGCCAATTCTTCATGTCAAAGTGGATGAAGACAAGTCAGAGTGGACGGAAAGTAGATGTGAACATCAATGTTTAAGTTTTGTTACCGATTCTGAACTGGATTTAGGAATAGACTTCAACTGGATTATTAATGCTTCAAACTCAAGGCCCGCAGTCCAAATCTGGTCCGCCAGAAGTTTGCATGTGGCCCTCGAGACTCTAGAAATAGAACATTTTAGATTACAGTGCGGTTAAATATTATTTCATTGATCAAATCAGCAGCTTCATCTACTGTACCAAGTTAATGTTTCAAGAAGTTCTCATCAACTGCAGACAGTTTGTTTATATTTTAGCCATTTATTAATGGGTAGTTTTATCAATAATTTCTGCCACAATTCGTCCAATGAGGACATTCTTGATCTTGATGTGGCCCAAAATAAAAATGGGTTTGACATATCTGCATTATACTATCCAACTGTAGCTCTGGCTGTACAGGTGGAGTCCTGATTAACCTGTGTAGTGGGGATGGTGTGTTCAAGATCTTGTGTGATGCTAATTTTCCACCGCACAGTTTTTGAACCTAAACTAAAAATTCAGTTTAGATATCCTTTGGCTGGAGTTATTTTAATCTTTCTCCATCAGATGTACAAAGCCTCAGATATTATTTTTTAGTCCAACAATGCGCTAGACTTCTAGATAACTTTATTCTCGACCCGTCTGTGTTGGTCTGTCACATAAAAACACAATAATACACCCAATTCTATAATAGTGACATGACAAAATGTAAGAAATAAAGCTTGGGTGCTTTTGACATACTGATGATGGGCTAATCACTTCTCTGCCATGGGGTAGCATTGGTGTTGCTGTACATTAGGCGTTGATGTTTTTGTTAAAGAGTAACGGGAGCTAACCATCTCTTTTGCTTTTAATGTCAATGTACAGACACATGAAAGGGAGCATGTTTTATGTAAAGTTTCAGAATTTACCTCATCAAAGCGAACACCTCAGGGCCTGCAGAGGTCTCTTCTGCCTTCCTTTCCCACTCCTGCCCTCCTTTACTTTCTTACACATTCTCTTGAGATCCCAAGAACCAAGACCTTAATGAAGACGAATGCGAGGAATCAATTTGCAGCAACTTCGCTCCATCTGGCTGGGGCTTGTCTCTGTGCCTCAATTAGCACAGCAGCTGGGGGAGAGATCCTCCAAAACAGCCCTATTACACACACTAGTGTCTTGTGGAACAGCTACAGGCTATGGACTCTGCTGACAGAAAAATGAATTAAAAGGGAAGGAAAATATGCTACCTAATGCTCAATAGACTTTTTTTTCCCTTCTGAACCAAGGAACGAAGCGACAACTTTGACAACCTCCACTCTGCAAGATTAAGTATTTTCTCCATCAACTCAGTTGATTAATAGTGAGACTTTCTTCCAAATAAGTACTCATAATCAATTACGATCTCTGATTGGCTGCTCAGGCAAAATTACTTAAACTTATCAATTTGTCAATATACTTCCTGAAAAACCCAGACAAAAACCTTGGACTTTTCACCATCTACGATGACAAAGTGTTACAACTGTGTACATGTCCAGTTTTACTCAAATCAGGATGGCATCAAAATTCACAGTACTGTGTCAGTTCTTTTCCGATCCATAATCTCTCTTGTTCTTGTAATCGTTTGAGATGATCTAGAGCAACACACAACACATCAAATACATAAAAAGAGTATTTTGTGAATACTTTGCTCACACGTGTGTTTTCAACAGATTTAGAGATGCTGATCCAACACAGAAAACAACATGGACACAAGCAAATAGGTCTGCATAATCATGTGATTTTTGGGATTACATCATTGTAAGTGCAGCATTACACAGCAGCTAAGGCAAACCAAATATTGACATTCAGCTATTCAACTGGCCCAGCTCAAACTGCTGGAAACCATCAGTCTACATATCATATTAGCATCAGGCTAACAAAGGGCAAACCAGTAACCTGCCAATATCGAGCCTAATCTTGGGAATTTGCACTGTAAGCTTGTTATGACGACAGGCTTGGCAATGGGCAGCTGGGGCAGATTTTAACACCAGGCTACAGAGCTCATTCAGGGAGAAGAAGCTCCACTCCTTAGAGGGAACAATCACTTTAAATGGCCCCAAAGAGTCTATGAGGCTCCAATGGAGGACATTCAGTTTGTCTTTATAGAAGGAATTCATCAGGTTTTTGTGGAGATGAGAGAAGGCTGATAAATTTTGTTTTTCAAAAAAAAAAAAAAATGGTCTAGTTAAAATTGTAAAATTTTGTCATGAAACAATGATACCACAATAGATTATTTCAAAACTTAATACAAACCATATTTATTTTGTTCAATTAAATAAAAAAAACTGAAGATGAGATAATAGGAAGAATTAACTTTTGCCGCATAATTGAGCATACTTGGTTGCAGCAACTTGTCATTAGATTTCAGCTACATATACAGCACAGTGAAGTGAAGTCACTGGCACTGCTGTTGGTGCTAAACCAGTCAAAGTTTAACATGTA
This sequence comes from Girardinus metallicus, assembly GCA_903067095.1. Classification (NCBI taxonomy): domain Eukaryota; kingdom Metazoa; phylum Chordata; class Actinopteri; order Cyprinodontiformes; family Poeciliidae; genus Girardinus; species Girardinus metallicus. The sequence continues at coordinate 36,644 of CAEGAE010055102.1, read as the reverse complement.
TGAGCTATTTAAAATTGTCTGGTTTTTACATTTAACTTTTGACCTGCTTGTCAGACTATCGGAACATGGAACATTTGACTTTGAGGGCTTTAATTGCTAACAAACTAGTTTACCGAAATATTGTGGCAATTAAAAATGTAGGTGAACCAGTGCAACCAGTTTGTCTGGTGCCCTGTTTTAGGTTAGTTTGCTAATAAACTGTCACCTCCAACTTTGCTGCACAGCCTGCGCTTCATTTTCCGAGAATCGTTCAAAGAAAAAATAAGAGAAGTAAAACCCAGATGTTGTGGTTCACTTTCACAGTGAACTTCCGAAACACCACCAAACCACTCGGACAATGTCATGTAGTCACAACAGCTGCTCATTTGGGTTGCCATGACAAGAAGTTGCCAAGAATGAGCGGCAAATGAGACGGTGAACTATCCAGCATGTTCACATTAAATGTATGAATGTAGTAATACAACAGAGGAAGAGACGGGATATTTCAAATTCAGTAATGAAGTTCGGGCTTGTGTCAACCTAATTTGGCAATGTTTATGTAATATGAGCCCTAGTGCTGTCATATAAAAAGATGCACAAAAAAAAATTTAAGCCACATGTACATTTAAAAATATGGCATCCTGAAGATTCGTATCTATTCCTGCTTCAAACTTTCCACCCTCTACTTCCTCCAACACTGATTCCTGCAGTGATGACTACACACTCTGCTGGATGTGCTAAGCTCCACAGGGATGAGATACGGGGAGGACCCCCCTCATCACAACACACAGCAACCTCTGACGCTTACAACTGTTATTGTCTGCGTGTGTGTGCGTGTGTGTGCGCGTACCAGAGCTGATGAGTCAGAGTGAACACTGAGTCCTGCCCCTGGGGCATCACTCCTCCATGACAGCGACTTTGTCAGCATCAAAGACATCTCATCCAAATGTCAAGCACACTACTACGCATCTGTATAGCATTTATGTTTTCTCTGCAAATGTGCATAAGTGCATGACCGTGTATGCTGCGCAATTTGATTTTGCATATTTAATACTCCCTAAGATAGTTTTTAATTTTATGTCAAAAGCTTGGGGATAAGTCAGTCTGCTTCAAATCTGTTCTTATGTCATGCTGCTTGCAAAAACTTTCATCTTTCATAGGAGTCAGAGAAAACCTCGATTAAACTGCAGTTAAAAAGAGAAAGCAATTTATTTAACATTTTGGTTACTGTGTAAGACATTATAACTCTATTAAGATCACATGCAAGAAAGGCATTGAGCCATGTTCAATGCAGAAAGCACATGTCTCACTATATGACCTCTTCATAAGGATTTAAACAGTCCCTGAAGACCCAAATAAGTCCCGTGTTACATGATACTTTCACAACTTATCTCACAGTTGTACATGGCCTCCTCACCTCCCCCAACCACTCAAACACTGAGTGGCTACACTCCTTCTGAAGTCGGTCCACACCAATTAGCCTTTGCTACAAACTGTGCCTTCACACTGTCACTGTAGATCACCTGCTAGTTCAACACTGCCCATTAAAAGGCGGAGACAACTGAACATGGAGGTGGTTGAGGAGGCGTTTTCCTAAGGAGTGCAGCTTGTTCACTCATTTCATGTTTGACTTTACCTTTGAACCAATTTATAAACTTCTCACATTTTCGTTTATTTTTTAAACTTTTTTTTTTTTTGTTCTACAATCCAATTTATCAGCAAGGGATAAAAAAGTGAAATCAGGTAAGAAACATGGAACTGTGTTATCTAGAGAAAAGAATGATTAATCTTTGTTATCTGTATAAATAAGGGCATATAAAGTAGCCATAGGAAAGCTGCATCTCTGCTGCCCCTCTCAGGTTATGGGGCAAAACTGCATAGTGCAAGTCACCAAAATTGTTCAACATACAGTCTGCAACCTTGAAATATTGCTTCAATTCATCTTTCTAAGCTCCTGTTGGATCATTTCTGACATAATTTTGTGATTTCACTGTTTAGCTTTCTTCGTTTTATTTCTGTTTTACAGCTTTTGGTCTGAAACATTCCTCTTCCTTCCCTCTCCTTTTGGTGCAGAAGGCATCTCATGCAGAAGATCAAACTTGAAAATATCCCATAATCAAAAGTAAATTATTTAGAAAATATGACAGGCTTTGAAATAATGTTTATATGAATACATAGCACAGCATTGATGGTGATGTATGAAAGGCAAATTAGGGTCTTGCCACTTTTATTCCCCCCACAATCCCATAAAATAACCAAGATATCACAGGAAATTCCTCAAGAGGGCAATAACAAGGACCACTGGTAATGACAAAATTAATTAAATGCCAAAAGCAATTTGAGAATCGGCATCTTTTCACTTTGGACTACCATCAAATTAAAGACCTGCCGTATATCCAGGAATCCATGATTACATTTCCATTAAAGCCACTCTTACCTTCTTAGTAATTAGGTTTTATGCTACTACTAAACAAACAAATTCTCCAACATGCATTACTGAATTATGAGGCGATTCCTTTACCCCCCTAAATCCATCCAAATACCAAAAACAGCCTAATGGATACAGCAGATGTCTCCAGACTCTCATTGCTGCATCTGTTTAGTGGGGCAATATTTCTCCAAGCTCTTTAGTTTGTAATATATGTAATAATGTGGAGTAGATCCATCAAAGTATTAGATAATCGATTCGTTTGACTTTACCACTAATGTTAAATTAGTTTACATTCTGTAACGTCCAAATAGATATGACACAATGATATGGTACATTAGAGCCAAAAGGCAAATATCCTTCCTTCAGAGATGATGACATCCACTATATTGATATACGTGAAAAGAAAACATGACAGGGCCGCTCATATGATTGGAGGCATTCATGTCTGCAGGAATACTTTCCAGTTTCACTTTAACTTTTATTGTTTTTGAGAACACTATTACGATACATAGCACATCATTATGCATGCAGACCTGGCCCTGCCCGTCCTGGGTCTGTATTATTTACGTTGGGCTTTCTTCGGGCTTAAAGAAAACATCATCTGACATGTTGAATTCTTCCGATTATCCAGGCTTGGTTTGTGAGTTAGTGCTGTAGTAACGTTCATATAGGACAGAAGTCTGTTAGGGATATCTGTTCTTTGTTTTTTATGACTACTTGCTTACAATGCTCTGAACACACAGCAACAGCTATTGTTTTTATTTAATTTAACATATTTAATCAGAAAATAAATACAATACAAGAAAGAGTTTTATATTTTATGAAAATACATAAACAACTCTTCCAGGGGAATCCTAAAGCGTTCCCTGGCCAGCCAAGAAACAGAGTCCCTCCAGCGTGTATTTAGACATACTTTAATTCAACTAAAGTTTTAGGGATTCAGACGACTCCATAAAAAAATGCCCACAGGACATAGGCTTACAACCTTATTGAAAAATGGAACAAAAGCTGAAAACTTCTAAAATAACTCAAAATGCACTTGGGGAGAAGTGCTCCTGGTTTTGTCCTGGCCAGTCACTTATGTAAACAAGGAAATGTTTTTATTTGAATGTGTTAGCAAGTTCTGCTCCAACTGAGCGTCTAGAAAATAAAACCCTCAGTTCTTACACTAATGAAACAATTATGATTTAGTGTTTAGTATGAATGAGGGGCAATGGATTCCACTGTAAGAGAACAACCTCTTGTACTTAAACCTGTCAGATAAAAGGCAAATTGTTGCAATGGTGCAGCCAGTGGTTCTGAAAAACAGTTCATGGAAACGAGACATAAGATCAGATCTGTAAATGGTTACTAAAGTTACAGAACCACATTTACCACTGTCTCAGTTTTGTTTGAACAGATATATGCTGTATGTTTGATCTGTATGATGGCACAAAGCACAGATTAAAACATTTGTGATAAAGGTTAAAAAAAAGGTTCTGCTCGTGTCTGCTGCTGCAGTGTTGAGCCTGAGCAGTAGAAGCTTTACAGCAATGCGGTGACAGCGCCACAGTTAAGCACAGAGACTTGGAAAGATGTACTTAGAGCTTTAGTGGCGTATGCTAGACAGCAAAAGCTGACTACAGAGCACCGAGCACCACAGGGATGCCAAGGGGAGACACGAGAGGGAGCAAGGGAGAGGGAAAGGAGGGGAATGAGAAAAGGGAACAGGGGTGTGACAGAGGAGCCTCCGTTACTAAACAGAAGGAACATTAAGAAGATTTAATTTGCCAAATGACAAAGTTAGATGCCTAAACGGTGGCAGCTACATTGCAGTGGAGTAGATTACATTATTGTTCTACATCTCTGAATATTTTGGTCTAGCTTAGTTTAGTCTCTTCCTTCTGCTACTTTCCTTATCCTTCTGACTTTTTGGTTTGCATCCCCAGTTTTATATTTAATATATAATACAGCAGATGAATGTATATGGAGGCTGGTGCATGTGTACTTGGGTTCCCCATTTCTTTCTACCTCTCCATTGCCTTTGTCCCCTTAAACCTTACACAAAGCACACAAATAAAAATGCAAATAAGCTGGTGTCCATGCAGAGATTCACACACTCAAATACATTCAACACAAGCAGAAATCCTTTCACAGATGCACATTCATTCAATGCAGTATGTGATACGGATCAAAGCAAAACAGATACACAAAACTACAGGGAATAGGAAAAGTGTATGGCTAAAGTAAACAGAGCACACACTGAATAGGAGAGGTGTTTAAATTTTAAAAAAATGTACCAATACCCAGCTAAAGTAATAAAACGCTTGCAAATCTCTATGGATAGTTACTGCTGTACATACAGAAGATACAATTTGCATTTTGTTCCCTTAAACAAAAAAAAACAAACAAATTAACATTTTTATTTGACCATGGTAGGTGAAGATAGTGGTTCAGAGGGGGATCGTTTGTTTTACCGAAATGTGAATAGCTTTAGCCAGGTAATATTGACTTACGATTTTAGGTCAGAATTATTCACTTAACACATTTTTAATCACATTGTTAATCTCATAATTGTCCTTAACTTTAAGTAGTATTTCAGATTTTAAGGGGACAAAAACTCTTTCATTTCTTAGGGGATGCTCCTTTTTATGTAGGCAACAAAAGCTTGGAGAATTATGTTTATAGATATTAGCAAAAATGGCAAAATATAAAATAATCTCTAAAGAAAAAAACCCCTGCTGAAATCGCAAGATTTTTTAAAAAGTGCATGATAACCTTAAGTTACCAGCCCATATTCAGTTCATTTTTGTCCCTATGCAGTTTCTTTTTCGTCTTCCTAGTTTTCTTTTTACTGTATATTTTTTTTTTCCCTCCTAATAAATGATGAAGGGTTGACACGGCAGCAGGCCTGCTCTGTTAACCAGCTTATGTAACCATGCCCCGGCAGTTTGGAGGATGTGCTGACAGCACGCTTTCTCAGCGTCATTAGCAGAGTTACACAGCTGGCTTCAAAATAGGGGGAGGAGTGAGGAATAATAAACGATAAAGTAGATGGAGGAAAGGAAAATAGGAAAAGTGCGACTATGGAAGTTGAGTCTGAGGAAAGAAAACCCGAGATGGGAGGGGTGTGGGAAGCAGAGTGAGGGTGTAGGCTGGCCTTGAGCTCTGGAACCTCCAGGAGGTCTATCCCAAACGTCTCTGTGGACTTTGAAAAAAATACTTTACATTTGCTCAATTTCTACTGCAGCACTGCAGCAGAATAACCTCTGTTCTACTTTTTTTTTTTTTTTTTTTTCCTTTTTGTCTCAAAGGAGACGGCAATAAAAGTAGAAAAAAACTAAACTGATATCACCCTCCCACTGGGCACTCATATAGCATGCATTCGCCTGACTTCAGAGGCAACACAACAACAATTCACATGCAAATACCAATCTCCCTTAGTGCTGAGCACAGATAAGCAAAACAGCAGCCTTGCATCACAGACATTGAACAATGTCGAAGAAGACACGTGAGATAACGCAGAAAACATCAAACGGATCTGGGAACTGCATAGCAGGGGAAGCTGTCTGTCAAAATGTCTGAACTGCAGATCCCTGTGAGGATCAAACAGAGTATCAAGATAATCCTCTGTATGGGCCAACTCCTCATTTAATTCCTTATATACACTCTGCAGTGAGAGCAATTTGCACAATGACCTGTTAGTGCAGTCAACAAAAAATCCTTCCTAGTTTGGTTCTGTGGCTGCGTTGTACAGTGGCCTGGAAAATATTCACATTCTGTGACCTTGATGCAGCACAGAACTCAGAGAAACAATGTCAGTGCTGTGGTCATTTATAAAGGTGTCAAAGGGTTCTGGTGATATGGATATAATATCTGCAAATATTGGTTATCGGCCAAACGGCATAGGAGTCACAGCGTCCCAATGTGGGATTCAATCTCTTCTGCAGAGACATGATAGTTGGTTATATTTTATAATAATACAATGAAACTAAATACAAATGAACACTGGAAGAAAACTGCAACCTGCACCAGAGTCTACAACAGACTTGTTACTTTTCAAAAGGACAGTAACGCCTTTAACATAACGACAGTAGAGCAGAACAAGAAACCATGCATCCAATCTGACTGAGCTTGAGCTGCCTTCCAAATAAGTGAGTGCAAAGTGTGCAACCTCAGAAGAGACGTGTCCCAAACAATCTGCAGCAGGAAAAAAAAAAAATCATTCCACAAAGATTTGCATCTGATCTTACTTTTCAGATGCTAAATATTTTTCCTCCTAATTCAGCACTATGCACAACTTTCCCCTGTTCCATCACATAAAATCAATTTAAAAAACACAGACATCCAAGTTTGGAACGTGGCAATGTGAAAAAGTTCAAGGGTTGTGAATATGTTTGCAAGGCTCTGCAAAATTGTGGGGTGGTTGTGAGAAACGGCTGCTCCTTGGGTGCTCAGAGGTGCATAGATCACATCATAATAGAGGATCACTAATAAGGTGGAGATAGAAAATTGGGGGGATTCCAAAATGAACGATTTATGGAGTTTTTCTTTTTTTGACCTAAAATGCATAACTTCCGCAAAAAAACAACAACAAAAAAACAGATATACTTCCAACTCTTCCTTCCCTGTGCAGTTTAGCACAAGCAGCTTGGCAGCTGATGTCTGTTTACGTGTTGGTATTCGAGCAGAGAATGATTGGTGGAAATCCCAGTCCACTGAGAGCTGCGAGCTCTGAGCCTGGATAAACAACCTCTGGGCACAGCACAGAGGCAGAGCAAGAAGCAAAGAAGTGGGGATAGACCGAACATTTCCAATACACTAACCCTCAGCAGCAGAAGAGCAAGAAGCACAACACCCCCTTTCCTTAAAATGTCTATGTGTAGGGGAGAAGAAGTGGTGATTTGGGGCCTCGGCCAGAACTGTTGATAAAACAGAGGTGGAACGAGAGAAAACCTGGAAAGCTAATGATCTTGGAACACTTAAAGTAAAAAGACTTTTTGTAGGTTCAAGAATCTTTTTATAATAGATTTGCAGATCTGAGATGTGCAAAAATTGAGAAAGCAGGAATAATTTATACAGAGCATAAGAGTAACATTTGTTTCAGTGAAGGCAGAATCAAAAAGACTTCATCTTAGCTCAGAATTATTATGCCCGTCTCCCATTGCTCAAGTCCAGTGACAGATACATTTGATCATTTAACTCCTTCTTACTAATGTAATTCTCTGTCTTTACTGCTGTGGTAGTTTTTAATGCAGTTTCCATCTCCAACTTTTCCCGTTTTCCATTTAGGCGTTTGTGTGGGACAAGAACCACATCATGTTGTGGTTATATAATGTTTTTTTAGTGTTATGTCTGTATTACCATGTGTCTATGTCTAAACTGACGTCACAGACAGAAAGCTGGCTTTACTTTGACAAGCCGTCCCCCCCGCCCCATAGAAGCCTTGGGGATGTGCAGTGACCCCATTTTCTCACAAAACCACAGAAACAGCCGTGCTTAAAATACAGAAAACCCACTCTTGAGTTGACGGTAATTATAAAATCTCCATGTGAAATCCACACAAAACATAAAACTGAAATATGAAACGGCTCCAAGAAGAATAATTTTCTCTTTTCGCCTGCTGCCTATATGAACTTTTTAGATTATTTTCTGTATATTTACAAAAGCAAATATGTAAACAACTACAGCATATTCTCCTGGGTTAACAATTAAATGTCGCATTATACCATTCTTTGAGTTATAAACTATGGTGTTTGTTGACATTTTAAAAACTGCCATTTAAGCTGTAAACTCAAAAACCCATTTTCTCTGACAATAGATCATTTTACATCCAATTAGCTGTAGCACGCAGAGCAGTGGTAGGTGGCGGTGAGTGAGTCGCCGTGATTTAATGAGTTGGTTTTCTTTGTCACTTTTATCCCCAGCCTGCCAAGTCCTTTAAATCCATTTTTTTCCTAAATGGCAAAGCAGGCTATTGTGTTGCGACATGTTTTGTACAGATAAAAACAGCTTCCTGCCTCTCGCTCTCAATGGAAAACATATCAATTTATGTACTGAGAAGACCATGCCCACCCATGGATGAATCAGCTACAACATGTTAAAACTAGACCAGTAATTAAAAATAAATACATTTTTTGTAGCAAAATCAGATTTTAGCCAGATCAACCCAGTTTGGTGACCAGTCAGTGAATGCATCATACATAAGAGCTACCAACAACAACACTCTTTGGTGTGGAGGCTGTTACTCATTGAAGAAAACAACTTTCAGTTCCAGTACGCCGTTGCAAATTAAGCCAGAGAAAGAACGAAAGTGGAGGAAATTGTCAAAGGATACAAAATATGTTAAAATACTTTTTACGAGACATGCAAGGTCATGTTTGTGGTTCATTCAGGCTGCAAAAATGATTTTCAGTAGATAACAAAAAGGCTGAACAGCAAACACACAGTAAAGTGTATGTTATATGTTATGCAGTCTGAAAATACTCATAAAATCTACTATAGCAGAATCTATATAATCCCACCATTCTCCCATCAGAATCATTATAGTTGTGTTTAAAGTAGAAGCCAGTGAGTTACGGGGACTTCAAAAACAGAGTTAAAGTGGACAACGCAGCGATATGACAAAGCCTCAGGGCCACAAACCTGCCCAACTACAGCTCCTCCTCAGTCAGTTTGTACTCTCTCTGCCTTTGCTGCTGAAGGGAACATCCGTTAAAGAAAAAGGTGAGAGACGAAGACAGATGTGAGAAATGCTACTGATATCCTATTCTCTGTGAGGTATTCCGCCTGCGAGCGTGTGTCTCCTGCAAATTTCTTGTGTGTTTTCAAAGCTTCTTTTAAGTAGCTCACTGCAGGCGAACACAAATATCCCCGAGGCTGAGGTAGAGGAAAGGCTGCGAGATGCCACAGAGAGAATCGATTAGGACACGGACAGATGCACGTACGCACATCTCCCCAGATACTTTATGGTCTGCTCATGCTTGCATCCACATTCCTTTACACACGCATGCATAAATAAATGTTACCCAACGCATAGCCTCATATCACTTGCCCTCCAGAAGTTCCCCCTCTCCACTTATTTACTTTTCTCATTTTGTGCAATTTCCCAAGTCACTCTCTCACTTCATCCTTGCTTTCTTCATAGAAACCCCCCAAAACATCTCACTAGTCTTATTTTTATTGCAAGAGAAACACATTCTATTATTTTACCAGATATAAACAGATTTGCTTTTTTGACTTATATGAACCAGGCTTCAACCAATGAGACCTGTCACAACTGCAGCTAAACATGGAAAAAAAGGTAAACCTGGAAAAGAAATCAAACTTTTAGTGGAAGATTTAAAAAAAAAAAAAGTGCATAAAGGCCGCACTTGTCTATAAGCCACAGGTGTCCATGTTGCAGCGAGATATGTTTTTTTTTTTTAATTTAACAAAATGCAGAGCAGCGACATACACAAATAAATGCTTTATTCGAACAAGTATTTGTTTTTATAACAAAATTTTTTTTTTTTTTTTTTAGTTAAAGTAAAATAAAAAAAAGGCATCAGAAAGTGAGCTGCAGTTTCAGTGTTTATTTATCCATCTCAGCCACATTTTTCACATGAGACATGAAAGCTCCAGTCCAGTCAACCGTTTCATTACTGGTGGCAAACTTCTCCAAATCTAGGGCCCTTTAAATGAGAAAGGTGACGGTCCAAATTATGTTTTGCAATCTTTTTACTGTTTTGTTTTTTTTTTGTTGGTGGTGGTGTCGTAACTACCGCTGTGAGAGATTTTAAAATCATTTGACTAATTACCTCTGGGACAGGATTATAAACAAATTCAAGTCAATTTCATAAAAGAAAAATGTATAAAACTACTGAAGCTTAACAGAGTACATCTTTTCTGGATTTTGCAAAGATGCCACTTCCCTGGACTTAATCAGAAACTTTCAGCTCTTGTTTGTACACCACATGTTGTAAAACTAATTAGGTCGTTTGGCCCTTGGCAGCTAATTAATAAGAAAGGTGTGACTAAATTAAAGCAAGCAAATATAATTCAGCAGTATGTGCAGACAAAATGATTTATCAGACAAAAGCAACAGATTTTATGTTTTTCAAATTTAGAAACTTTCCTAATGAGCTTCAAATTTATACAATTATACATCACTTCGTGTTGGTTAATTTATATAATGAACCAATGAAACACTCTGAAGCTTTTGACTGCAATATGAAAAGATGTGGGAAGTTTAAGGGGTCTCAATGTCTTGCCAGGTTAGTGTACGTTAGTGTGCATAATGCCCAGGCAGTGAAGTTTCAGGTTACAGCCAAAGCTTTAGAAGAGTGCAGACCTCAGAGCATCAAATGGTTTCCCACAGAATCTGAACCCCACCATTTCACAAGCAGAGGTGGAGCACATGTTTCAATTGTGTATATGTATTTGTCTGGAAAAAAAAAAAAAAACAGCTACATAACAGAGACATAACACAGACACTGCAGATTGGTTTTCATCAAAAGGTACTCAACCATGGTTTCTTTCTGTTTGATCTATAGCAATAAAAAGGCAATTCTGAAGTAAGACGAGAGGGGCATTGATCTGGCTTCATGAAATATCAACTATGCATCAAGCCACACTTGGCTGAGCCGACTAATCGAACTCAAGCACATTGTGTGTGCAAGTGTGTATGTCCATGCACAAGTACAGGTAGGCGAGCGATGAGAAGAGCTCAGACCTTGACCACTACACAAAGTATCTGGGCATCCAATAAAACTGGGATTATGGGAGTAAGATTGCTGAGTGAAATGGAGTGTGCTGCCTTTGATACATCATTGCAGTGTGCAACTAAAACAATGTTTTGGCAGCTTGCAAACTTTGAAAGCCCTGCCCCAAGAGGCATGCATGCCAGGTGATGTGCTCAAACAGTAGTACTTAATTTATTCTTTTCATTTATGGTTACAGAAATGATCTTCTCTGTCCGTGTGAACATCTTTGACATAAAAGAAAAAAAATAATAATCAGGACCCGCGGCAGCCTGTCAAGTCATTGTTTTAATTTGTGCAGGTAATGTCACTCAGGAAGAGCCGTCAAATAATCTCTGCAGACACCCAGGAGGCACAAAACCGTTTTTTTCTTTCATTGAAAAGAAGACTTCTGCTTTCTTCTTTTCTTTTTGATACAATGATAGTTGGGGCAAAAAAAAGGGGGAAAGAAGGTTGTTTTAACAGCAGAAGTTCTCAAAAAATGGTTCAACAACATAAGGAAAAACAGAAGAGTTTCATTTCACTTTTATTTTTGTATTTGTATGGTACTATTGCATGCGCAGTAATTTGGGCATGTTGCATGCGATCTACAAAGACTGCCCAATTGATCACAAGCGACAGTGGTGCAGACCTCCCTATTTAAATGAGGATTTTGCGTGAGTCGCTGGCCGTCATGTCTGAGAAAAGAGCGGCCAGGAAGGAAAGCGCAAAGTCAAATTCATCCTCAATACAAAGACAGTTTAACACCCGTTTACGCAACTAATTATCAAAGATAAGTGTAAAGTGTTCATTACACATCAGTTTTTAATCAAATCAAACAGGACATTAATGATCATTTATGTAGTACTAGAAGTAGGGTATCACAATGAGGTATAGAAAATGAATAGATAAAGGTAGGCCAGTAAATCAGGTAAATATGTTTTAAAACAAAAAAAAGCCAAATGGGCCTCACCTGAGCATATTTAGTTGAGAACCAAAGAGGTACATTTGTGTTGCTGTGGCTGTGTAGACCATAAATGGTGTGAAACATGTAACGCTTCGGCAACAAGCGAATCAAAAGAATGCAGGGAATTCCCGGAGGATGGTTTCTTTGTTCCGCTGGAATAACGGTGAACTTCAATCAGCTGCAGCTCAGTGAGCAACAGACATGGGCTGGCTACTGGTTTCAAGGTATATCAAAGTTATAAAAAGTTAGTTTAAAAAAAAAAAAACAACTAAAATTTTCCATCATGTTGTTCTTATGTTTTATGGTCCTTCAAAGGACATGTCAGAAATAAAGTCGTGGAGTGACTGATGTTTCCGCCAGCTGTATAGAGAACTGAGTACAACAGAGTTGCCCATCCTCCTTCTGCTGCTACCAGCAGAACTATTTTAAAACTGTAGCTGCTAAGCTGTCTCCTAGCCCTTACAATGTTATACTTGTGTTTCTTTGTACAGAGCAGAATAGCATAAAAGCTACTTGAAACTGATATAGCATCACATGATCAGGTTTTAGAATATTGGAACTGGATGGAGGAAAAAAAACAAAAAACATGCAAGTCAGCCACTACATAACAGAAAATCTTTAATTTCATTACCATTTGGATGATGGGCTAAAATAATACTTCAACAAAAATGCTACAAATATTATACAAAATTTAAGAGCTTAATAACATCAATATAAACCTTAAGGTTGGATACTAGAGACTCATAAGTATGAATTAAAATAACATAAAAAGATTCTAAACTGTCTGTGTTTTGTACCAAAATTCAAACTGTTATATTACTTTGTCACTGTAGTCTCCCTTCCAAACAAATCTAAAAATCCCCGTTACCCATATATTTACTACATTACATCCATTTTTGTCTACAAAAGTCAAAGAGAACGCAAATCCAAACAAGAAGATCCAACTCCCTTGTAAGAAATAAGAAATGCATTTCTTATTTCTTTAATAGAAAACACATGAGCAAATTTCCAAACGGAAATGATGGAAAATATTAACATCCAGTTAATTTTTCCAGTCTATTGCATTTTTCAGCACTGTAAGAAGCGACCTAAAAATCTAAATGGCACCATAAATCAGTCTGTGCAAATGTTGTAGCTAAAACACAGTTAAATTAAACATCCAGATTAATATGCTTCAGCACAACAAGCTGGCAGTCTAACATTTACGACGGATGTTTATTTAGAAAATGAACCAAATGGACAAATATAAAAGCGAAATTAAATCATAGCAACAATAAGCACTGAGATATGATTAAAGCAATAGCTTTCAACGCTCTGAACACTCTTGAAGAATGATGGGTGATATAATTGTGGGTGTGTAAATGACTGATCATCCAACTTCGGTATATGGGGAGGAAAATCACTTGACATGGTAATAAACTGCGACAGACCAATGATTTTAACATCTAAATGTGTGCGATTTATCTTATTTATGGTGAGAAGACATTGAAGCCTGCTGTTACTTTAATACTCTGTCATGAAAAGATAGAACCTGAGAGAGTGAATTGACAACCATCAACAATAACGTGTGCTGGCGCCTGGCCAAAGCACTAAGGAGTTAATTAGGATAAACGTAGTAGGATTCCAAACAGGAATGAATATGGAATTACTGAATTTAAAAGCTCAAACATTTCCTTGACTTAGGTTGACGCTGATAAGTTCATATTCACTGCTTTGTTTTTCCCCATAATTATATCACAGTTCACAAAATGGACTCCATGAAGCCAGAATGTTTAAGTAGCTTCACTTTTTAATCCAGGGCAATTTGACCATTTTTAATCAAAACCTTTAAACTGTTTTAGACTTAGTTAATTGGCAAATAAGGTGGTTAAAAACCATACAACTGAATATTGTACAGTACAGGAAATAATGTATTGCCCTGAAGCAGCATTAAGTATAAATGTGGTCTATTTGAAGGAAAAGAATCATCTTTTGTGGTAAAAAGATAATCGTCTTTACATTTTATAACCAAATCGACAAGGGATGGGTGCAAAAATGCTTTTATGGAGCAAATTAATGCAATAAAGATTCTCTGGAGAGAGGCCAAGATAATCCTTCAGATAAGTGTTTCAGGGTTTTTTGTGTACTGCCATATCTTAGCTGCCATTACCACTTGAAAGTGTTCAAACAAGAAACCTAGTTGCTCCAGGAGCAGAGGGAAAAGTCATCCACTACAAACCACACTTTTCTTTATGTTTATGTGCAACTAGTTTATTTGCGTACACAACCAGAGAGGGATCTTGACAATCACAACATTTGGCACTGGAAAGCCTGGAGCCACTTTCCTGCTGGAACTGCAGCCCGCATCACTCTAGTCTCAAAACAAAGACCATAAAGGACACAGCCACCCACACAATCACAGGAAGTCATGCTACAATTGTATAGGACAGATGCATACTCTGCTGGCGAGAACAGAGCAAAACTAAAAGCATCGAAGGGCACACCTAATTCCATCATTGTACCGAGAATGATGGAGGCAGCAACAGAAGAGAAACAAAACAGACAGCTAAGGGCAAGTAAATCAAAGAGGAAAATCCACATAAATCTCAACTGTAACCTTGAAGTTGAATCAATAAATTTCCACAGTGAGGCCAGTCAAACCCAAAGAAATATAACACAAAATAAATATTTAAAAATGAAGGGGCTAAACAAGGGTGAAAGTCAGAGCGCATCCGATGCTTTAATCGCAAAGAGAACTAATTTGAAGTGATGTTTAATTAATTTTCAGTTGATTAAGAAATTAATCAGAGAAAAAGGTTGAGGGAGAGAAAATGAGAGGAGGAAATGATCTGAAATGACCTTAGTTAAGGAAAGGGTTGTGTGTTTGGTGCTGGGTGGCCAATATCTGTGTGTATGCAATCAATCTGTCTTGACATTTTCTAGGTAGGGCAATTGCCTCAACTGGGGAAAAAAAAAACAAAAAAAAACTAACCATGACATTCAATGCTTTTTATTGTGGATCTTATCAAGAGAACATGGGTGGTTTTTCTTAGTTAAGTTGGAGCCACAAATATTTTGCCCAATTTAACCCCTAAAAAGTTTTTTCTAATTGCGGTCAGTCCGCATAGTTACTTTATTATAGCACAATCAAGTAACTGTGTTACCTTCAGTTGTTGTAAAAAAAAATATTTATATATCAAGCATAACTTTAAGAAGCTCCTACTGTGACGCATCTTCAGCTTCCATTGTGCCATTTACATCCGTTCTTAAGAGAGTTGGCCTGAGAAGAAGTTCATATTATGAGCTCAGCAAAACTGCATTTGCTAATTGCTGCTGCCACTAGTCTGGAGGAGCCGTGGGGGGTCGTCTAACTGTCACACTCATGAAAGATTGATTTAGCTTTAATGGGTCTAAAAAACTTCTAGTGATCCCTCAGTAGACGTAGTTAAACGAGTCACCAGTTGTGAAAAAAAAAACTGTTTTAGTTGAACATCGCGTCTTTTCAAAATCTGTGACTGCTGTAAAAGTTGTGTATCGAGTCCCCAGTTTACATACAGTTACACAATCAAACAAACTGCTTCTGCACCAACTGCCTTTAAATGTTAGCTAAAATGAACTCCACATGATGAAATTGTGACTTACAGTAATGCCAGTTTATTCTTCATATTTTGCCAGAAACTAACTTGTTGTGGGAAAAAAAAGGGGCAAATTGTACTTTAAAGTGATGCATAGCAAACTTGAGAAACCTGAAGCATAACCTGGTGTGCTTTCAGAGAGAAGGTAAAGCATGGTCTGTCTTCCAACTACTCATATAGGAAACTTTACAACAGCAATTGCATACTGACTCTGGCCTTCATAGTCTTTGTGCACAAACTTTAGTCATACACTTCACCTACAGAAGTATTTGAAGACATTGATTTCTTTTTCCTCTGTATACCGTCTACTTTTTCTCAGAAATTATTTTGTTATTAACCTTTCTGTCAACATAACTTTAATTCGTTTGTGATTTAAAGTTGAGGTAAGGAAGCCTTGGCAAGATGAAGGACAACTTTCCCTTCAGCATTCTTATCTAATCATTCACATTCAGACAGCAAGTTCCTGAGCTCTGCATCTCAGCTGGGAGTAACTTTGCAAGAGCTAAACAGAAACTATTTTGTGGACTTCTCAGAGGAGTATCAAAGGTCCAGCTGGTGAAGGATTAGCTTAGAATGGGTGGAGCTCCTCGTCTCACTCTAAAGTGGTCTGCAGTGACAGTCAACACTGACAAAATCATTCTATCAATTTGTTTTTATATCATGTATTGAGTTCAAGAATGTCTCCATGTCCATAACTGCCTCTTACGCTCCAGAAAAGCATGACCAATAGCTGAGGAATGAACCAACTATCTGAGCTGTTTAAAGCTAAGAGGCAGGAAAGCACCACACTATCGCTTTTCCTACTAACATCCTTTCACTGGATAAACGCGCCAATTGTTTACACCTGCAAACACTTTTGACTAAGCAGAATGTACACCTGCAAGGAAGAGACTATTTTAGTTGTTTTGGCAGTCTCCATTGGATTAAACAGTAGTCTCTGTTGTAAAACTTATATCACAATGCTGTGGTAAATGTTTAAATTAAAACATAAAGCCACAGTTGCACTCTATTTGAGGAATTGAATGATTATCTAGTTAAATGATTGCATTTTTTGGATGTCAAAAGGTGCATTAGCTGCTGCCTCACTTCCAAGAGAACTTTAATTATGCTTAAAGATATAATCTGCTCTTTGATATCCTCTGTAGAAGGAAAAACTATTTTCCTGAGTCCTCTATACACTCAATTACCAAAGGCTTTGGCTCACCCATCCAAATCATTAGATTCTAATGTTCCAACCACTTCTATGGCCACAGATGTGTAAGTCAAAAGCCTATGTAGGCAGAGTGGTTTTACGAACATTTGTAAAAGAATAAGTCCTTCTCAGGAACTCCCAAAATTCCAGGATTGTATCTTAATAAGATGGTAGCTGTGCAACCAATTCAGTTGTGATATAATACCAGTAACACTATCAGTGGCATTATATCACATTGGAAACGATGGTAGCAAAAGCAATAAAGCCATGTTTTTGGCGGCCAGCCAAAATCTCTCCGAAATTTTGAGAACCTCAAAAGACATTAAGAAGTAAGTGGGAAAAAAAAACCCTAACAGATATGTTTAAATTTTCCATTATCTTTATTTTGTCAAAAATAAGAATTGGGTAAATAATGAGTTAGCTGATTCATTAGCTATTCCCACCGGTAGTACAAAATTGAAATTGAAGGATACAATTAAATGGGGATAGAGTTCTAAAACTTTGAGCATTTTATATTTTCCATTGGGATTACATGGAATTTTGACAACTTGTATTTTCTCTGCTCTTTAGTCACACTACATAAAAAAAAATATTAAGGAAAGGAGTAAGGGGATAAAAGCTAAAATTATCTTTCACAGCGAGGCTCAGATGAACTGCGCAATCATAGTATGAATGGAGGATTCTTGTTATGAATCCATCTTCCTTCAAAATAATTTTGCATCAATCTGCTGATCCTTCCAAATGAAAGCGTGATTTTTGGATTTAAATTTGAAGCAGTCATAGGTCGATGCATCCAAGAGAAATCCCTCTTGCCGAGCTTCACATCTGTCATGGGAAACTGATCCTAAACATCGAATCTACAACTGTCTGTCACCCACACACTTCCGTTTCCATGTGCCATGGCAAAGAGGATCAATGTGTCAACACAACAAAGCCAGGGTGGTGGCCTTCGTGCTGCATGACAAGGTGGGAAGATATTGAGTGGCTGGCCCCTGATCTCCGTGGTGGAGACAGCGCCTCAAGGGAGGGAATAGAAAACGGAAGCACAGAGACGGCGAGATAACAGAGCTCGAGGAAAGGGATGGCATAAAGTATAGAGATGAAGAGTAATGATGGGCTAAGAATGAAGCGGGGCAGATCAAGGCCTTTGGGTCACAGAAGTAAACAAGTAGAGAACTGTGAGAAAGAAAAACGTAAGTAAGCCAGTATATAAAAGAACATTTAAAAAAAAAAAAAAAAAAACAGTGAATGTGTGAGAAACTGAGCGAGCACGTGTGTGAATATCACATGGAATTTCTTTTAAAAATACGTAGCAAACTGTTAGAAACAGCAAATCACAAAAATTCGCTGCCAGACTTTATAATATAAGGTTTGAAAAGATTTTCAAGACAAACAATATTTAAATGCTATATCAAATAAAAAAAAAAAAACATCATGCTTCACTCTGGAAGGTGGGCATCCTTTTTCTCAGTAGAGACATGAAAACTGTTTGAAATTGATTGAAAGATTGATGTGGCTGACAACAGGGCAATTTTGGAGGGAAAACCTGATGTAAAAAAAAAATAGAGACTGGGATAGAGGTTCATCTTTCAGCAGGACAACAACCCTAAACATGAAGCCAGAGTGGCAACTGGGCTATGTAGAGAAATGGTAATTTTACGGTTTTAATTGGTAGCAAAAATGTAGAGTTTTTAATATCCCAAGAATAGCATCTAAAATCGAATAAATTCTGCTTGTAACCAGGAAGGAGGATACTAAAATCAGGAACAATACTGACTGAACTGTTACAACATAAAAACAATCCTAAGAAAAATAGAAAAATCATCTACTGGCCTGTTGATCATGACAAATTCTTTCAAACATTTTTCCAAAGATGAAGCAAAAGCAGTCATGGAAGGTTTCTTTAGCGATTGTTGAACAAAACTTGTTAATATAACAATATTACAGTGAAGTTTTTAAGTTTGTCGCCAAATAATCTATATAGAGCAAAGAAACTGAATACTTAGTAGTGTTTAAAGAATCATCACAACCGTCAACATTAAAAAAAAAAAATGTTGTGCTTTTCTACTACTGTTACGTTGTCTACATCTACTCCAACTATGCCTCAGTCATCATGCCATGAATCACTTCTGCGGTGTTGTTTCTTGCTTTGCTGCGCGTTGATTACTTAACAAGTGAAGTGACACTGAAAATAGTTGGCAGATGTATACTCAGAGAAAATCATGCTCAAGCTGAAGCTGTAGATCTAGCTCACAAGCAATTTTATGTGATTTGGTGTCCGCATGCAGCCAGTTTTTGATTAACGCGCACTGAAGGATACTAAAGAGCGTCTCCTGACTTGCAATGTGAAACGGTGGGCACCAGAAACGGCTTGTGCATACAGCTGACATTGCTTCACACCCCCCCCCCAATACAAGTTTGTAATCATGATTTTAGTGGATCCCATTCCTTTGCTTTTTATCTGTGGTGCAGAAAGTGCAGTGCGGCTGCGGTAGGAATAAATAACTGTTATATTTGAATATCCATATAAGCTTGCGTCTGAGGGGTAAGTGGGCTCACTCCACACAATGCTGCATTGCGGAGGATTTCCTTGGAATCCCTCAACACTGTAGGAAGCGCTGATATTAAAGATAAAAGCAATCTGTTTTAAAAGCCATACTGTCCCTTAGGTGGTTGTATAAAGCCACATATGGTAGTTTGGAGAATGATTATCAATGCTCAAAATTCAAGAACACGATTTAGTAAGTATAGAACATATTGGAAGCATCTTCTGCTAAAATAGAAAAAATAGTTTTGATATATTGTTCTGTTTCTTATAAGCCTCCGTCTCTTTCTATGGGCTCTGGGTGTGCATGTGATACAGCTTTGTTGTACAATTTAGTTTTGTTTACATAATTCGCTGCGTTTAGTATTCATACAGTATGCATGTTTGCTCCTCTGAGAATAAATACTTGTCCTTGTGTGTACACATACCAGTGTGTGTTGACTGGAAGCAGCTAGCTTCCAGTTCTGATGACCAGGCTCAGGGGGGAAAAAAAAGAGGAGGAAGGGGAAAAGGGAAAAGGTTGAAGAAACTTGCTTCAAACATGCGAGGTTGATGACAGTTTGTCAAAGTGAACTGAGAAGACAAAGAAATTATCCTGGCGACAATATCTTTTAGCGGCAGACACCAAAAATGTTTACATTTACTAAGGGAGTAGCGGAGGGGGTCTGCAGAAAGGGACAGAGGCAGAGAGAGATGAAAGCAAAACTGTTTGGTAAGGGTGAAGATAATGAGCGGCAGGATTAGGTAGAATAAAGAGCCAGAGCAGGAAAATAGGAAAAACGCTCAAAGAAGAGATTAAATACGTCAGAACAAAAAATAAGATGCTATAAAATGTGCTGCACTGTAGCAATAGTTCAATTGAGAGTCACACTTGATAAGGATGGATGTGAGTTAAAGAGAAAAAAAAAAGGAGAGGAAGTATGTTCTTGTACGATGAGGAGGATTCAAACGGAAAAGCATACAAAAATAAAAGGGAACTGGGGAAAAAAAAGACAGTGTACGGGAAAGAAGGCATGAAATCTTCATAAGCTGAAGGTTTCTACAGTATTCATGCTTGTTTGTTTTTCACATTTTGTCATGCTGCAATCAAACTTCAGTGAATTTAACTACAACTTTTTGGGACAGGCCAAAATAAGTACATAATTATGAAGTGTAGGGAATGGAGACATGGTTTTCTTTTCTTTTTTTTTTTGTTTGTTTACAAAACAACAACAAAATACATTGATTGTATTTCACAAATTAGAACCATGTTTCTCTCCAATTAAACTGACATGCCTTTGGGATATGTCTCTAACAGCTCTGAGCACCCAGAGCCTGAAATGTTTGACTACTCTTTCGTGCAAAATACCTTGACAGTCAGATTTGATTGAGTGTGACTGTGAACATCAGCTTCAAAGGTTCTCAAATTGGTTTAAGTCTGGACTTTGACTAGGCCAATGTAACACATACACATATGAGGAAAAATTAACTACGACCCTCTTAAGGAGTAAAAAGCAGTCAATGGTCACGCAAATACATTGAAAGAGTTGAATAAAAATGTACTAAAACTTAAAGGTATGTCTGATTTTTACTACTTAATTTTTTGGTTAATTTTAACTTATTTTTGTCAGTTTCAAGTTTTCAGAGACGACTGCTGGCTTTTTAGTTATGGATGTATATTTATGAAGGCTTCACTGTATTTGGTTCCATCTGTCTTCCAACCTCTGACCAGCTTCACTGTGCCCACTCAAGAAATACCCTCCACAGCATGAAGCTGCTACCACAACGGCTAACAAAACAATTTGGTCTTGTCTGGTTTGAGGATCTTCTCCCACATTCACTCCCTACATAGTTTGAGATGAGGATGCGTTCTTCTTTCCACTACAGCATGGGACATTTCACCGTTTCTCCCATTAATACTCTCCTGGAACAACCTCTTACGTTTAGCTGGTTAGCTATGTGTTGGTAGGTTTGCCATTGTGCCACTATTTTTTTCTTTTCGTATAATGAGCTAAGCGGTGCTACTTCATTAGCAACATGTTACTTTATGTTGGTCTATCACTTATGAAAAGGAAGAAAAAAAAGCTAGGTAAATTGAAATTTGTATTTATAAAAATTGACAAATGTGGCCAAAAAGGGAAAGAGAAGTTTAGTAAAAGGCACTGAGACTTCAACACAAGAAGTACATCGTTTGAACAGCATGTCTGTTCAAACGATGCTACACAAGGACTGAGAGAGAAATATGCAAAGAAATAACAGGGTTGGACAAAGGAGTGGCTCAAAACAAAAAAGAATTGCAGGGAGTTGGCATTTGCAAATAGTTTCTACACAGTGAAATGAGAAGACCTGTGTTGCCATGGTAATGCATACACAAGTATAGATGTGTGCATGCTAATCCTGAGAAGGAAAATTCTCTCAATCTATTATAAATAAACAGCTCAATAGAATTTTACTGCACCCGAGCTTTTAACGTCGGGCTCTGTCAACCTAATCCACCTTTCAGCCACATTTATGAAGCTTTATCATGTTTGCACGCATCTCAGTCGGCATCAAGGCAATCTGTGCACTAAGTGGAAAACATGCTTTCACAAAAAATGAATCTAGTGAAAGTTTGTGTGAAGATTCATGAAGCTTGGCAGAATATTTGGGTGGGATTTATTAATACGAGATGGAGAGCCACTCTGCAACAAGCCGAATTGCCATATCCGACTGTGTTCAAAACAGCAAAGATTGCAAAACGTTATTCATTAAAGGATCTGACTCGATGCAAATCCATAAGGGATCTATGGAATCCTTATTAAATCATGCAATAAAGCTTCAAATCAACCACTTAGCCTCCTTGTGTTGACTATTAAACATATGAAAAGGCAATCATTCAAATAATTGTTCACTGTAAACTGACCAGTATCTTAATCCCTGTTTGCACTCGTATTATCTACAAATGCTAATGCAGGTTTACTTCAAAAAAAGACTACGCAGCAAAAGAAAGGCAGCAAATACCCGCACAATCCCACATTAAGTATGACTTTTGCAGATCAAATCAGTAACATTTACCTTAGGTTGTGTTTAAATGAGATAAGGTGAAGCAGAAAAATAAACAGTCCCAGCATGTAATCTGATGCCGAGATGATAAAAACAAATCCTCTCACAGGCTAAGAGGTGCAATTTATCTTTTCTTTTACTCCTAATTTTGCAATTAGGCTGCATATTAAGAGAAAAAAAAAAACAAACAAAAAAACATCTTTCACCATTTCTAAATAAAAATGCATGAATAAATAAATTACAATAGATAAACAACTAAGGGGGACAAATTTCACATAGGAGCAGATTTTTGTTGTGCCTCTCAGGTTAAAATCGGAACACATGCTGGAATAGATGCAATGAACTGCAGTTTAAATTTAAACTTTGCTGCGTTTGTTTGCTCTCTGCTTATTATGATAATTAGCCACCATTTTATGAGGCCGGGCTTGTAGTGACTTTCTCCCGTCTTGCTTCGGTGATTGCAGAATCGCTTTGCTGCTGGGAAGAGGAAAGGATGTTTCTGGGTCACCAGCTGCCTCCACTTTCTGCAAGCACTGCAAGACCTCACCAGCTGTTTTCTCCCACCATCTCCACCCTGTCGAACTTCCTTCTTCTTTGTGTTTTTTTTTTCCCCTCCTTTTTTCTGTGTTTTTATTCCCCATGCCGTTAACAGATGCTCGCCTCTGGCTGGAGGAAAATTAGCCGTCTCCTCTTTCACTACAGCCCTACCGCAGTGTTTAATTTTGCTTGTATATTAATAAAAGAGACATCCAACAGAGTTGAGCAAGCGTGAAATGTCAGAGAAGATCGGCGGGGGTCAAAAATTAAACAAAAATGATTCCTTTAATTTGACTTTGGTGACATTAGATGTTTGTTTACACAAACATCTAAATCGCCTCCTGTCCTCTACTTCATTTAATTACCATTATTACCCATAAAATGATTCATAGATGAAAAGATTGAGAGGAAAAAAAAAATTATTACAAATGCAAAAGGCACAAAAAGAGCCCAGAGTGAGAAGAAGAGCAAGAATGCAAATGAAACTGGGAAAAAGAATAATTAGACAAGGGTGATAATTTTAATCCTACATTAGTTAAATATGCATAAATGGGATTTAATCCACAAGGCAGCAAACGCATGGCCCTTCTGTGGTAATAACTTTAAGTGTTTTAATGCATGTCCCATATTATTGTTAAGCCATTTACACTGCATGCTGGAGTTTGAAATTATATTACACACTGTTTTAATGAGCTCATGCGTTTGCAGGTGGGTCATGTGATTCAGTTTTGTACTTTTGTTCAATAATTTCTATGAAGAACAAACAAAAGAATTTAATATATAAAACACTTTAAAGACAAAAACACAAAAATGAGCAAGGAAGCAATGAAATGTGTTTTGGGATCATTGAATTAAGACATTATGTGCTCCATCAAAAATGGTGAAAATGTATTGGCAGAACTGGACTATAAGATGATATTTAAGTTTTAAGTTAGATGGGAATTTGCTGTTTAAATCAACAAACATCGACAAAACTGGTGATAACGTAAAACCCCTTAAGTACAAATTTACAATTTTTGATTATTCACAGTTAAAACTTTGCCGTCCAATTTTGTCTCAAGAAAGAAAGACGTTTTATCTCAAGTTACTTTTTCGGTTTAGCATCACCGCCTGCCTCTAACCTTAAATCCATGGGAAATGTACAGGCTATCCTTTAAATCTGTGTAGACGACAGAAAACAAACCAATTTAAAAAAAGAAACGAACTTTCAGAATCATCATCTGATTTTCAGACAGATTTGTTGCTACAAGTAGAGCTCAAATAAATCTCAACAAACCTCAATATTGACACAGCATTCATGAATTTTACGGATGTATGTAAATTTCTGACCGAAACCATGCATAATCACAAATGAGATCAAGTGTTATTAACATAGATAAATAATGATCATTTTGTAGTGTACACACATGCAAAGAAGATATGGCGACACTTAAAGGCGACTGGGGGACAATTTGAATTTAAAAATAAGCAATCACTCACTTCAGGCCAAAATTATCATTTCACTCACATGCTCTAAGCTGAGGCGGGTGGAAAATGTTAAACACCCCGACAGCAGCCAATATGCCCTTGAACACAATTCACACTGTGCCACAGTTCAGTAAATCTTCTGAGAATAGCAACAGCAGCACCACCAAACCATCACATGCCTCAGTTCTCCTCTCTGAATAGATAGATGTCTTATCAGACTTGGAGTTTTTACTCCAACTTTCAGCTGAGCTAGCAAGGGCTTTACATTCATGCATTATTTAGAGTTTATCTTGCCAGCAGCCAAATCTTGATCAAAGATGGTATTATTTAAATGTTGCATTGTTAACATATTTACTGTCATAAGGGCTTTTGAACCAGTTATATTTACAATTAATTGCTTTCTGAATACTGTTTTATTTTGTGCATGATTTAGCACGCCCGGTTTTTGGACTGGCAATACGGTTCCATCCTGATTCCTTCTAACTGGCGAACACAAGAGGAACAATGCAATTTTAAAGCAGGCTTCTTTTCAGAAACAAGCTTGATATGAATGTGGCTACATTCATTTTGGGAAAAAAAAAAATAACATTCAGGAGTAAAATGAAAGCAGAAAAATGTCTCTAATTTTCTTAGGATTTTACAGTAAGTTTCCAGCCAAAAGGAGGAAGCAAACATCCATTTTATTAATCAACACATCATCTTAAGAGATGACCTCTGACACTGATCCAGTGTCTACCCCAGAGATCTTAGTGAATCCTTCAGATTACAGTTGATCTGCATAGTAAAAAGGCTTTAGTATAGTTGTTAGCGGTTTTAAGTAAAGGTTCAGGCCATTGTTGTGGTCAAGACCACCTAATCCGAGACCGAGACGAGACCAAGACTTTTAGGGTCCGAGACCAATTCAAGACCAAGACCAAGGGAAGTCGAGAACGAGACAAGACCAAGACCAGCACCCCGCGCAACATGACACAATAAATGTGAAATATGATCAAAATTGCTTCTCAAATTGATCTGAAAGATCCACATTCCCATAAAAACACCTAGATATTAAATACTTAAAGCTGAAATAAATTTAACCAATATTAACCAATACCATCTCTGTGCCACAATCCGCGGTGGTCTCGTGCCATCCCTAAAAAGATAACAACCTGGGTGTTTGCCCATATCGCTCATATCAGAAACGCTCGCTGCATATCAGAAACGCTCGCTGCACCATTAACAATTGAGGCAATACCCTGACAGTAAATAACTATGTTCAACTATGAACACTGACCAAGGAGCAACAAGCAAGAAGTAACCAAGCACAAGAATCTCACCGTGACGGTTCTCTCCCGCTACATGAAGCCAGTAGTCTGACATCATGGCAGACATGACAGCTGCCACTTTGAACGAAAACAATCAAAGAGCAATGCTCATGCTCTGCCTGCTTTTTCGTTCTTGTTTTATTTATTTGCTAATTAAAAAACGATCAATGTACATAATTAAATAAAATAATAATAACCACTGCCATGTACATTAGAAGAACAAAGAACGGCTCTCAGTGAGGCTCCAGTCCTGTCTACATAGTAAAGAGCCGTTCAGAAGAATCGGATCATTCCTGAATGTCACGTCACTATATTTCAGACTTTTGGACACAGTGTTGTCCCATATCAGCGACACGTTAGTCAACACCTCCGCACAATAATCCAGCGCAGTGAGTGACTTTTTTTCATCACAAATGCTTATGTGTCTCTGTATAGCTAACTTTGCTAACATCGCGTCAACGGAGCTCACCTTTCTTTGAGCTTCTTTTCTAAGTGACGAAAAAAGTTAGACGTAGTTCCCACCGTCTGTGAAAGCGAAGCGCTGTTGAATTAGCTGTCGTCATCGGATTTCTTATGATTTATGCAGCGCATTTCTATTACGGACATCTTCTGCTACTCAGAGGAAACCACTGCGCATGTCTCAGAGCGCCGCGTGCGAGTGAAAGGTTGGGTGATGGAGGGGGAGAAACACGTAATTGGTAAGTCACGTTATTTCTTGGATTTTAATCGGTGCGTTTTTGCATGCAGTGAAAACAAACATGTTAACAAATATACTGGACAGTTTGTTGTATTTTTAGTGATATTTCCACAGTTGCGGTCTTGACTGGTCTTGAAATAAAATACCGATTCCTCAGCGCCAGAGTCCGAGACGAGACCGAGACCATCAAAAAATGGTCTCGAGACCGAGACCGGTCTCGAGTACTACAACACCGGTTCAGGCAAACACAAAATTCTTAAAAATTGACACTGTAAGAATCTTTCTGCTGTTCTAGTAAGAAAAACGACCTACAATATAGGAAGATTACCCTCTTCAAGGAAGAAATGAAGTGTTCTTCCTCCTCAGTATAAGAGGTAACTGTCTGTCAGAATGACTAGTAAGCACAGGAGTTGATAAAAAGATTTTTTTTAATATTCACATTTTGCCTTTTATTGGGAACTATGCCCAAGAATAAGTTTCATCGACTTAAAGGCATCTATTCCATAGCAAGCAAAAAAAAAAGCTGTAAGATCAGACAGTCAGCATAAGTCTGGACGAATCCTAAACTTTTACACTGACATGAGGTCTGTGCAATTTATTCTGCAGTTCTAACACCTCAGGATCTGTAACAACATAAAAAATTCTGCACTTTTGTTCCACTTCAAAGGCAAAATACCCCAAAGTTTTTGTGAGAATAAAACACACCAAAAGCAAACTTTCTAGCTCACAAAAGCTGGCACAATTTTGTAGTTGACTTGTCAACTTGACATTGACAAAGAATGTAGGAAAAGAAAGCAAAGTACTACCGTTTATCAAGCTGAGTAGATAACTTGCGCAAAATAATTCATCAATTCATCTAATCCAAGTTCGCAATCATTAATAGTCTAAGAAAATGGTCAAAAGATCCAAAAAGGTAGCAGTAATCTATCTGTATTAATTCATATCATGCCATTGTCAATCTTATAATATGAATAAAGTGAAGGGGTGCAAAATAGTAAGACAAGGTCTAATATTTCCCTTATGTTACAGAAGGGGAAAATTAATAAAGTTTACATTAACACTTTGTCCTTGAAGGTTTAAGGTAAAGAAGGTCTTACAATTCGATACAGAAAAAATTTGATCGGAAGTATGAAAGAATCATACAAGAAAACAAAAAGGCTACAATCAACCTCTTTTAAGGGGCTTTTCTTCTGTGTTTTCTAACCCCTGTGTATGTGGGCCCCACAAGGACTTTGTACAAATGTGTACAAACTGGGACTGAGCTCATAATGGGGCTTATATGGGACTCATGTGGATTGACTAAATACAACCCATATAAGGCTGGGAACCCAAAGTACACTTCGAATAAGAATAAAAAAAAACAAATTTAAAATTGAGCGACACGCTTAAGACCAATGCATGACCCACTCTGTACCCAGATCTGTACTGCACCAAACCTGGACAGACAATAAACATGAGGCCATTATGGAAGATTCTGCTCTGCAACCATTAAAATAAACACTTAAAATATGTCAGCCTATGTGTGGCAAATCAATATAGCGAAGAACAATCTATGTGAAATCACATTTTGATGATATTCTAATTCATTGATCTTTACCTGTAATAGTTGGCTGGGATGTTTCTGCACAGAACAACATTGTCAAGGATTTGGATTTTTACAGATAATGGTCAAAATGAACTCAAAATAATCATTTCCTATTTCTGCCGCTAACAAAGTTCAACCAACAATGTGTCAATCTTTGAAAATTACTTTTCATTAAGTCCTTTTCGACAAAAAACAAGGCATCTTTTCTACAACGAATGACCTTTATTATTGTTCCCTACAGAAATGGCAATCATGAAACTCTTTCAAGAAACCAGCAGTCATCCAAGATAAGCAACAAAGTAGCAAAAGGCTGGCAAATCTATAGCAAAACAAATACGACTGTAAGGGAATGAAGACATAAACAAGGACCTGCAAAACACAAGACTATAACAGAACAATAAAAATACCGCAATTGAAAATGATGAACAGATAAGAAAACTAAAACTCAAAAGGAGGTTGGAATTAGAGAAAGAATGATGGTGAAAAATCAAAACCCCAAAGCTCCATCAACACGACACCCACATAGCCACTAGTTTATTTTACAGCTTAATCAAAGTCTACTCTGGGTGATTACGTGGCTCCGTTTTTCATGGAAGTGCCACAATTTAAGAAAAAGAAAGCCAATACCGCAGTCGAAGAATCCTTTCTAATTTATTCTCACCAGTCCTGATCTGCCAACCTAAGCTATTACAAAAGAGTCTGGATGATGTGCTGTCAGAAGGCAGTGAAAAGGATGTAATTCAAAGCAATAGGCCTGTAATAAGTATCGCCAAATTATTTTCAAGGACTAAGTAACTTTTTCCTTATCTTCTCATTTGGCCCCTAATGCTTCTTTTGCAGCATGTACAATGCTTATCATAACTGCTAAACTAAGCATTTAAGATGTTGAGCTGAGGCAATATATGCATCGTCTCATCAACATACAGGAAGATTAACTCCACTTGTGTACAAAATCATCTTTTCTAAAGGACCCGCTTTCTCAAACAGCTGGGAATGATGCATCAGCAGTGCAGACAAACAATGTCCTTCACAAAGTGTAAAAGAACTGCTTAAATACTATAACATCCTAGAATATACAGCTTCCTCTACTTCTTAATATAAAAACATTAGGTGTGTTTTATGCAGGATGGGGAAAAATAAGTGAAAAAGGCAGAAGAAAAAGTCAAAGGGGGTGCAAACCCAAAGACCACTTGGTTCTGTTTATGGTGCCTTATTGTAGTAAAAGTGACATTTTGTTGAGATGTGCACTTTCCAAATGCCCTGTGGGGGTACAAGGGGCATGCCCAGCCATGACAACCTTCTCTGTGCCGTCACACTCTATCCTGACACTAAGTGCAACAGACAGAGCAGGCCACGCGCCTAAACACATTACACTCCTCCCCATCTAATGCTCAGCCAATAAAGCGTTCTTTTTATCGTACCTGACGTACACTGAATGTTTGCAGATCAGTGATGAAATATTTACATGTACACACATGCATCGGGAGCTAAGATGGATTGCAATACTGTGGACTCTAATGCCCTCTGGAAGACCACCTAGAAATTTGAGCCTAATTGGCTCCATAAAGGCAACAAGCTGTGGCATCACAAGCCCTGCCAACTCTGTGTGTTTTGCAAGTGAACCAAACTGCTAAGCTTTAGACTTCCACATATATTTATGCTCAAGACTGTGTATGAACAGATACGAAGTGAAGCAATTTGGACAAAGCAGAAGGTTCACCAAAGTGATTGAGTGAGACAATTGTATGTTTTGAACTCTGACACCCTCTCTATAGAATCATCCTTGGTGGATTTGCAGGGTCTGAAAGGCTAAAAGGCATTTTCACTTTCAATAACTTAGCGAAGGTTTCAGACCTGACTGAAGAGAATATTGCTTGAATCAGAGCATTGACAGCAAACACACCCACACACACCCACACACACAATCAGTTGGCTATCCTGGGGAGTCAAAGGATGCAAAAGGATTGCAGGCTGATTTTTTTCAATCTGACAAAACCCGTAAAGCTAAAATGTCAGCACAACTGGAGGAGCAGGTGAACAAAAAAAGGGTGAAAAGCAAACAGGAGCGACATCCAACTAAAATTTTCATTTCTAATAAGCGAAGGTTAATATTGCCAAGGTTTCCAACTGCAAATACTCTGGAGGGTAAAGTCGATCCAACTCAACACTGGACAAGAATGTCATACACTGACTTAGAGAAGCAACAAAACCCACATTATCATATGGCTTTACATGCTTTTTTGTGTTGACAGGACAAATCTTTATACATCATGTAATAGCATATTAATGTGCTTCTATTGTTCCTCATAATTAGTCACGCAAGATCTCGTCTGATGTATTCATACCTGCTTTGAGATTACTACCAAGACAATCTTTAATGTCTCAATATTGTTCCAGTAAAGATTAAACTGATAAAACAGACATTTAATGATTAAATGCATGCATGGGTTTTATACACAAAGTGTCATGTGCATGCTCAGTAGTGGCTGATGGAGAAGATTCAGACTGCCTAATGAAAGACGCTATCAAATTCAGGGGACTGTACCGGTACGTCTCAAAACATGTTGGTTAAGTTATTGGTTGTAGAGCAGAAAGTTAACAATTTAACAGTCACTCATTTCAGAAAGTGAATCTCATAAGTTGATTACACAGAGTAGAATATCACAGGCCTTTATTATAATTTTGATGGTTATGGCTTACAGATAAGCTAGAGATTATGGTGCTGAATCCAAGCATAGTCACGGAAAGTTGAGTGGAACGAAAAAGTGTGGTAGGAAAAGGTGCACCAGCAACAGGGAGAATTGCAGCCTGAAGAATATTGTTGAGCAAAATTAATTCAAGAATTTATTAAGAGTCAGTGTATCAGGAACAATTACGCTCTTGATGCACAATTAAGAGTTTTCCCTTAGCTATGAAAAAGAATTGGACTGTTTATTAGTGATCAAAAGTCCTTTTTTCTGATAAAAAGCTGAAATGTTCTTTTTATTTCAAAACTACGGACCTGTTCTTCAGTATAAAGCAACATTTGCTTTATATTTACACTCACTAAACATTTGATCTTAATATTGCAGACAATACCCAAATAGGCTTTTTCACACATAAGCCAGAAGAAATTTTTAATTTGTTCTCAATAATATAAAAGAGAGGCAGAAATGCCTTTTTTATTATAAAATATGTCTAAATATGAAGATGTCTTATATTAGCACACTATATGAGGACAATGTTTGAAAGTGTAACCATTAATGTCAGTCAAACTAGATTTGCATTTCTGCTGCTTGAACGGCACTTATATGCTGAACTTAACTGGAACATGCGATGAAGATATAAGGTGACGTGTCCATTTTGACGTGAAGAAGCGACGGAGGTTCATCCATCACAACAAAAATTAACAGAAGCCACAGGACCGGCTCTGGAGCCAGATGGATGAGCTGGTCTATGCTATCAACAAGAGCTTTTATTATCAGCTGAAGAGAAATAAAACCTAGCTCACTGGGAGGCAGATAATGTGAAGGTGATTTGATCGCAGTATGATTGGACACTTTTACAGTGTAGCGAAGAAACTCATCCAGTCACGGGTGCAGATATGCACTGGAGTCACTTCTTGTAAATCTGTGAATTTCCATTCTTAAAGAGTAAAAATAAAGCATTTGAAAAGTCGGAAAAAGTTAGAAATACTAAGCAAAAGAATGTTTAAAAGTGAGTCAGATTTATCTGTGCAGCTCAATGACTCTGCAAAAAAATAAAAAAATATATTTTAAGATTGCCCACAAATGTCCCCTAAAAACAAGCAAGTGTAAAATTAAACTGTGGATATTTTTTTTTTATTTAACTTCTTTCATCCCTCCTGGAATGATACTTCTTAACTTAATACTATTAGACAAAGATGAAATTTCACCCCAAATGAAAATTGGCCATGCAAATGCTTTCATACAAGAGCAGCAATACAATTGAAAAGTCTTTTTTTTGTTTTAATCAAACACTAGTTTATGTTAGGGCTGACTTTTGTTCAACTTGTTTAGATGGTGAACTATTAACATGAATACATTCAGTTTCATCTAGGGTGAACTAAATTTACAACTAGCTCAACCTGACTTTGCCAGTTTTCAAAAGCCAGCTTCAGAAAGACACTGACACACTGCAGCACTCATCTTCAGACTACTCTGACTTATCTGTTACCAACCTCTCTTTTCAAGTTACTATATAGAGGAACTGTGAGGAGTCAAGAAAAGCCCTATAACTTGCTTTGATCTAAGCAGTGATTATAGGATCCATTCCTGGCAACAGTTTTCCAATTTATTGGAAGTCTTTTACTTCCACCAAAATGCCCTACTGAACCAAAACATTAGAAACTTCTTAACTTAAAGATAACCTTCTCATTTTGTCCAAAAGTACAATGGACAGGGCACACAACAATCCTTAAAGTACCAACAATGGTATAAAATTAGAAACCACACCGCTGTGATTTCATTTCATATCATATGGAGAGTTTTTAAGATATAAATCCTAAATGTTCCCTTTTTGGCAAAATGTTAAAAATTTTGCTATCCTTGCGAATCTGGGTCAATTGACACATTTGCCAAAATGTACATATGCCCTTTTCTATTAGTAATAGAATATGATAATTTGGCATACTGCAATTTTAACAGCTTATAAATTCACCACCAATATCTTAGGAAATGATAAAACAAGCCATTATTCAAAAAAAATTAAACAGTACCATTTTTTTTTACCAAGCTCAAGTCAAAAACTGCAAATGTTAAAGTTTAAAAAAAAAATTATATCAAATATAAGCAATATGTAGTCACATTTATATGAAATAACCTCATTTGATTTTTTTTCTTCACTAAATTGCATCAGATTTTACAGAGTTGTTGATTTCCAGCTTATCTGAAGAGCTTTGCCTTCAGGAATAAGGATGTTAAAAATGGCATAAATGTCAGAGTTTGCATTTATATCAAAACCTTGCCAGGATACGTGAAGTCTAATAATTTGAGCTGTAGAAGTCCAGCCATTGTACTGGCAATTTAACGCGGGTGAAAATGACCAATGTGATTCTGATTCATAGTTCATAGTTTTTCATAGAAAAAAAGACTTCACAGAAAAACTGTCTAAGAAATCAGCAAGAAAAAGAACCCAACCTTCAAGGTTTTGCATTGCTCAAGGACTTTGCTCGGCTATGAGCGTCATCTCAAATGTAATACAAGTTGTTTGATGCTTCAACAAGCACAATCAACTAAAAAGTGTTAACGTTGCTGACAGAAAATGTCCAATCTCACCTTCTTCCTCTTTTTCCGTACCTTATAAAGTACACTAAAAATGTGCATTTGTGGGTAAGAAGGGGTACACACACGCACGCACTCGCACACACAGATTGGTCTAATGCTCCCGAGACATAGAGTGCCCTTTCTCTCTCACTCTTATTTAATCCTGGCAATTAGTAAGAAATAATTAATGATAAAACTGAAAAAGTTTAGGGCAGAGAGCCTTGAAGATAGAGTTCTGCACCGTAAGCATCCAATCCCCTTCTCAAGGTCCTTAAGGTCCATTGCTCTGGCTCTGATCTGCACACACATACTAGGAGATTAGAGAATAAGGCTGTCCAGTCTACCTTTCTTTACTTAATTTTATATTGTCTATGCAACTTGTAAAGTGTTTCGCCATTTCTTACCCTTGCCTTGTAAGATCAGACTTGTAGCCTCAAATATAAAATTCAGAACCAGTGATCAAAAAGCTTGCAGACGCAAACATATTATGCAAATGTAGCACATTAAACTTTTACTCCAGCACATTTGTGTAAGAAGTATACATCTAAAACTCATCGTCATGCCACATCAACATGGCACCAATCCATTTCCACTGTCTATCAAAGACTAAAAATATACAGAGCAGTAAAATGAGTACAGACTGTACAAAATGAAGAAAATAAGGTCTGCAACTAAATCATCCACAGATTAAGAAATGTGAGCGCCACCAATGTGAAAAAGTTAGACTGCCGAAGTATTACAAGTGTTATGAAACATGTCTACTGCAGCCACCAGATAAGACTTTGATTGCCTTTCTGTAAAATTTATAATAGTCATTAACAAGCTGGTATAAACATGGAGCTGGCAGATGTGTTACTGTGAATGTGTGTAAAGCAACTGAACCTAGACAATGCAGTGCAGCAGTGGTGCAGGAACAGAGGTTATGACCTTGTAAAGACACTTTGGGGCTGCGAGCAAGCATAATGAGGATCTGCATTTAAGTTCAAGAGAAAATGCAATCTCATTCGAGGTTAAGGATGACATAATGAACCTTGTACAGACACTGTAAAAGTGCATGTAAAGAGTTTAGCTCCCCCAAAGATTAATATTCACCCATCTTTCAGAATAAATAGGCAGCTATTTTACTTTATATGTATGCATGTCCGGCTGCAGTGTCTTAGCAGACAAACTGCTGAGGAAAAGTGATTCGGAAGCCAGAGAGGGATTAAAAATATATATAAATTACATTCCTGAGCACTTCTGCCCCCTGGTGGATGTTTATAAAAGCTTGATGCTGTACTGTGCAAAGAAGACATCAGCAGAGGTACAGTAGAAGAGGGACTGCTATGAGACAGTTGAGGGATTTCTGCTTATTGCACCACCTCAGCCTCCTGAAGGGTTGCTTTGATCTTTGCATATATTTAAATTCCAAAGAGGCAGTAATACCAAAGGGTACGAACGCTCATTCATTCATAAACGCAATAACTGGGATTCGAGTTTGAATTACAGAGGGACAAGACATCATTTCATAATACTTTTGAGCAAATTGTGCTTAATTTGCACACTATTTGATATCAGATTGTTAAAAGCTGCCTTCATAGGAAAAGTTTACATGCCACCATCAGTTAAAACGTAATTCAGATGTAAACTGGGGACACACAGGTCCTGTAAGTGGGTTATGAAGCACACCGTTTTGGCCAATCTTTTTTAAATCAATTAACGGAGAGGCACCAAAACTGGGCTGAAGAAAACTGGTGATAGCAAATTGGAAATAAGAGGTGATTATCATACCATTAAAAATGCTTGAAAATAATTCACAGAGTTAGATAAGACCGATCATCTCTGTAGTTTATAATTTTAGCCAGCAGATGGCATCAGCTGTTAGTGCAGTACATTGTAGTGAAGCAAAGCTACTCACTGTTGGTTGCCCTTTGGATCACTGGCTGTGGTGAGGCAACCACAAGAAAACGTTTTCTCTGTCTTTCCAGATACATTAGGCTTCAGCTCCAGGACTTTCACAATATTAGATTCTTTCAGTTCTTGTCTTTATTCTTATCATCTTTAAGCCTCTCAAATATGTAGCTAAGGTAAACCTGAACATAATCAACCAAGTACAGTAACTTGTGTAAAAGACAAAGAAAAAAAAGGGTGGGATTTCTAATAAGCCAAAAGCACATACTGTGCAAGGAACCATAAGATGTCAGAAGATGAGAAGCGAGTTTAGACATTTACTAAGAGCTTTTGTGGTAGGAAACTACACTTGTCTTGTTTCTTGAAGATGTTTCACCTGTTCTCCAAAGGGCTTAATCAGTGCTCTCTGATGAAAGGTGAAACCTCTTCAAGAAACAAATCCTTTTTCTTAAGCTCTTAGGATGACTGAGAAGCTACACCAGCACTTTAATATTTACTGAACCAGTGGAAGAAGGTTGGAAGAAACTGTAATAGAATAAGTGTTTTCACAATTGATATAAACATATCCGGTATGTTTATCGCAACTTACAAAATGTCCTTACATTGTCTTCACATCTGTTAGGCCCAAAAATAAACTTTATATGGCAAATTTTCAGCAGAACTAATTTTTAAAAATGTTAAATGTTTTAGCTTGATACAAAAGTCTGATTTAGAAATAACAGCTTAAGTTGTAAAACAAGAACTTTGTTTTTCTTTGTGAAACAATGTGGATCTGAATGTACTTCTGAGAGTTTGTTTTTCAAGAAATGTTTATTAGGCCTAATGAATATTTTTAAAAGAGTGAAAAAAATAGACTGGAATCCACAGTACCATGAAACACTGTTCTATACATTTTAACTCACAATTTGTAAGCTCAATTACACTCCATCCCCACTACAAAACATGGCAGCATCATACTGTAGGAATGCTCAGTATCAGAAGAGACAGGAAATTTGGTCATAATTTGTAGGGAAAAGGTTACAATCAAGTCAAAATCCTAGAAGAAAATGTGTAAGGCTGAAAGCAGCTCCACATACAGCCAAGGGTAAAATAAAGTGGAGTATAGTAAATTATATTTTCATTAGCATAGCCCAGCCAAAGGACAGGCCTAAATACAATACAAAAGAAAGTAAGATTTTAAATTTAATGTTCACAGGGACTGTTTCTTCAATCTGCCCAAGTTCTAGCAAGTTTGAAAAGAATATGCAAACATTTCCTGTCTTTACAGCTATTGGATACACTCCCCTGCAATTATTGTTGCAGCAGTAATTGCAAAAATGTTTGTTCGGCATTAAAGACTACATAAAAAGTTAGTCTTTCATGCTTGCTTTTTAATGGTCTTTAGCTAAGAAGGCTTTGTAGACTTTAACTTCAGATTTCAAGAGTTTAGCTTTTTTTTAATATATATATATA
>CAEGAE010055100.1:0-12225 GCA_903067095.1 Girardinus metallicus | reverse complement strand
TTCACAAATATAAATCATTCTCACCGCTCCCTCAACCCGCAACTCTGAAAGCGACTACAAGTTATTCCTGTGGTTCAGCAACACGGTGGGTTTAAACTCCTACCTTGATATAGATTTCTCCAAAGAAACATGATTCCTCACAGGGGGTTGGTGTAACTATCCATACAGGTCAGCCTGTGTCCAGTTTGAGTGAAAGGACTGAGGTAAACTTTAGAGATAAATCGGCAGCAGCACCCGAGGCAGCGCCAGCGTGCGATTGGTCCCTGCTGCCGGCTTTAAATGCATAAACTATAAAAACGCTCAGAGCAACAGAAACACTTGCAATCCGGATTAAATTGAAAATTTAATTTTCCTAATAACAAAAAGAAGCAACAGTTGGCCTGGCGGGGGCAAGTAAAGCATGGCGGGCTGCCAGGCTTATAATACACTGGGGAAACAGCAGAAGAAGTCTGTCTCTGAGCAGCATTTGTGGCTGGTTCCTGCAGAACGTGTCGGATCTCTGGCTGATGGTCAAGCAGATGACCGACGTGCTGCTGGTTCCGGCCAGAGACGCGCTGAAAAGTCGCACCGCCGTGGAGATGCAGATGGCCTTCGTACGGCAGGCGCTCGGCTTCCTGGAGAACCGGTACCGACCCGGAAACGTTTACGCCTCCGGTTCTGATCTTTGGTCTCCGCTGAGCGCTTCTCCTGGTCTGCAGGTACAAGAGCTTCACCATGGGAACCGTGTTCGGCAACCTGCATCAGGCACAGCTGGGCGGCGTGCCCGGCACCTACCAGCTGGTCCGAAGCTTCCTCAACATCAAGCTGCCAGGGCCGCTGCCGGGCATGCAGGTGCACGCGCACGCACACACACACACACACACACATACTTTGGTCACATTTCATAATTATGAAGAACAATCAGATTTAATCAGAAACCAGGTTTGACCTGCTGATGGCTCTCTGCCACTTCCTGCAGGACGGCGAGGTGGAGGGCCAGCCGGTCTGGGCCGTCATCTACTACTGCCTGCGCTGCGGCGACCTGAACGCCGCCATGACGGTGGTGAGCCGGGCGCAGCATCAGCTGGGAGACTTCAAGTCCTGGTTCCAAGAGTACATGAGCAGCCCGGACAAACGGTAGGACCCGGTCCAAGGGGTCGGTTTGGACCCGGACGTGAAGCTGACCCTTCACCTCTCCCGCTCCCAGCCTCTCTCCAGCGTCGGAGAACAAGCTCCGCCTCCACTACCGCAGAGCTCTGAGGAACAGCGCCGACCCTTACAAGCGGGCCGTCTACTGCTTGATCGGGAAGTGCGACGTCAGCGACAGCCACGGGGAGGTGGCGGACAAGACGGACGACTACCTGTGGCTGAAGGTGGCGCTGTGGTCCCAGTGGGGAGGACGGGTGGAGTCGGTCTTCTTCTCTAACGCCGCTGTGCTTCTCCTGCAGCTGAACCAGGTCTGCTTCGACGATGACAGCAGCAGCTCTCCTCAGGACCGACTGACGCTGCCGCAGCTGCAGAAGCAGCTGCTGGAAGACTACGGTACACACCTTCATCCCTCGCTAACGCTAACGCAGCTCTGTTCTCTGCAGTGAATCGGTATGAAAAGATCAGAGGAGCTGCTCTGAGCTCAGCTGGAGGAAGACTGTACTGGTATCTTCATCATCATCGAGACATGGCGCCGTAACAGTTCAGCCGTTTGTCTGCTGCTGGAAACTTTTCCATAAAATCCGACTAGAAGCCCAGAAACTTCTTCGCTCCTCTCCCGTCCTGTCGGCTCTCTGCTGCTTCATCACTTCTGATTGGCTGCCTCCTCATCCTCTCCTGCACACCTGCATCCTTCAGTCGTTCTGTCCTCTCCTTTTGCTTCTACATGTGATCCTTGTCATCTGTTGTTTGCCCTCTCTCTCTCTCTCACTCCCTCCTTCGTCCTCCTGCCATGCAACGCTGCGTTTAGCGCTGAAATGCTGCGGGTGAGCGACAAGGCGGCGAAGCGCTACGCCCTGCTCGACTCTCAGCCAGCGAGACGATTCAGATATTTCTAATTAAAACGTAAAGCTGACGAGCCTCAGCTCAGCGTTTCTGGTTTCTGCTGAAGGTGTTGATGAGGCGTTAAGGGCCCGGAGGAAACTACAGCCATCAATATTTATGAATGTTCTGGTGACCTCTGACACCTCAGACAGGATTTTCTGCTTTTCACATGGAGGACTCCTTTCTTCCTCTCTCAGGCACATCCCAGAATGACCTCTGACCTTTGTCTCTGGACTTGAGACAGAGTCTCGTCTCGCAAACTAAAGTCTTGGACCTCTCGGTTCTGACTCCATATTTACTGTTGATGATCTTTTGATTCTCTCTTTTGTTCAGTATTTAATTATTGCATTTAGCATAAATCTAGCCTGGTCGTTCTTGATTCTCATCTGCCTTCAGTGATCAGTCAGGGATTTCTCCCATTTAGCTGGATTCCTCCAGTAGATTTTCAACCACAGAAGAAGTTGTGAATGATGAAGTTGATTTCTGATTTCTCTGGCAGCAGAGGAAGCGAACGCGTTTGCCTTCCAGATACGGAACAGTGAAAGTCAGAATGTTGCAGACATTTTATTCCTGGCAAAGATGTTCAGTTCAGCTCTTCTCTCTTTGCAGTGGTGGGCGGCAGTTTACCCGTTAGCTACATAGCGTGATAGCTGTTCGCCCGTTAGCTTTGTAATGTAGCTTCATAGCATAGCTTCCTTCATGGTGGCGCTGTAGCATTACCTCTGTCGCAGCTAATAGAGGTAGCGCACAGTTAGCGGTTTACCCAAACCCAGCAGCAGAGGAGCTGCTGGCTTTACCAGCGATCAGGTAAAATCCGGTCAAATGGTTCCAGACCTCAGACTCCGCCTCCAGGAAGTAAAGCTTCCCAGCAGCTGAGGGTCTGGACTGTCTGGACAAAGAGTTTTTACCTCTGACCTCCTGATTTTAGTGGCCAGGAGTTTTCAGTTTCATGGCTGTTGGACGGCTTCTTTGGTTTCTGGTCACAAACTTTTCCATTTCCTGCTTGCAGCTGAAGGAGCAGCTTGATGAATTTGAGAACACGGCAAACATCGTTTCTTAATGTGTTTTATAATAATGATTGAAAAACAGATTTTATGATAAGAGACATAAAGTTTTAATTCCATCCGTCTGTTGTCGGGATGCTCTGACCTCAGGAGGAAACGGTTTTCTCTGAGCAGCCTGCGGCTCGTAGCAGAGAGGTTGTCGGTTCAGCTCCAGCTCTCTGGTTCCAGATGAAGTTTATTTTTATCCTGGATGATCTTATCCCTCCATCTTGGAGCCGTTGGCCTCCAGCCCCGCTGCTGACGTCTCCGCCTCCCCGTCTTCTCGTCCAATAGGAGAGTCCCATTTCTCGGCCAGCCAGCACCCCTTCCTGTACTTCCAGGTGTTGTTCCTGACGGCTCAGTTCGAGGCGGCCGTGGCCTTCCTGTTCCGGGTGGAGCGGCTGCGCAGCCACGCCGTGCACGTGGCCCTGGTGCTGTACGAGCTGCGGCTGCTGCTGAAGTCGTCGGGTCAGAGCGCCCAGCTACGTGAGTCGTTTTCCTGCCGCTGCAGCGATCCGCGCCGCGGGGCACGTGGTCACGGCGTCTCCGTGTCCCTGCAGTGAGCCAGGAGCCTGGAGACCCGCCCATGGTCCGCCGCCTCAACTTCATCCGCCTGCTGATGCTCTACACGCGCAAGTTTGAGTCCACCGACCCGCGGGAGGCCCTGCAGTACTTCTACTTCCTGCGGTACGTCATCCATCTCGCCTCTGCTGCTGGGAGAGTCTCCGTCTCTAACCGCCGCCGCCTGCCTGTCTGTCTGTCCTGCAGCAACGAGAAGGACAGCCAGGGGGAGAACATGTTCATGCGCTGCGTCAGCGAGCTGGTCATCGAGAGTCGAGAGGTGAGCGACTGGGATCGGGAAGCTCCGGGTGTTTTCCCGACCGGAGCTCCGTGAAGCTTCCACATGTTCTATTACATGGAAACGACTTGAGGTTTGCTTCAGGAGCTGCTGCAGACGACACAGAACCGAAGCATCTTTATTTGACAAAACCACTCAGACTCATCAGCATATGGCTGAAAAAAGAATCACAATGTCATTGTTTGATGTCAGTTGATATTGGCCATTGATTAGTTTCGTTTCGAATATTTGAATTTCTGCCAAATTCAAACTGCTGGTCTGGTTTTTCAGTTTATCTAGTTTTCATTCCTGCTGGCTTTTATTTTTTAGCAGTTTAGAAGCGCGATGGTGAAACCTGAAGCTGCTGCTGCGCAGGTTGCTTAACAGGTTGTTGCTAGGCAACCACAGGACCAGTGAGTTGCTAGGCAACCACAGGACCAGTGACTTGGCTGATGCTGCCAGCTAGCTTAGCTCGCTGTGCGGTTGAGCAGCTAAAGCCTTTCCTCTGCCTACATCTCCCAGAATGCTGTGTGTTTCTGGATCAGAGTTCAGTAAAATGATGGAACATTCGATCAGGCATTATCTATCAATATTGATCACATGTCTATCCTGACATATGTTATCAATTTATTGTCCAGCTTTGTTTTTGGGTAAATTTGGGTGATGTTGCTAACCCGACCCCTAGAGGAGGATGGAGGCATTACCAATCGATCCCAGACAGACACAAACATTAATACATGAAAAATAACTTATATAAACTAAGATGAACCAATATTTACTGCTAACTCTTCTGTGAAGTCAACAGCTGCATAAAGTCTTGTAGTTAATTATTATTATCATTACTATAATAATAGTAATGATATTAATGTCAGTATGTGCAGAACGCTGTTGTTTTTATGTTGACGCAGCAGCTGCTGCATGGAGCTCATATTGCAATCTAACGTTGTTACTTTACTGATTACTTGATATTACAAGTAGCTTCTTTAAGAAGTACTCATAACCATCACTGCTCCTTATATATTGTTAAATGTTTCTGTGAAGTTCTGGTCTTTGTGTTTCTTCCTGCAGTTTGACATGCTGCTAGGAAAGCTGGAGAAAGATGGCAGCCGGAAGGTAAGATGTCCTCCTCTTCCTCACCTTCAGGCTGCTGAAGCCAGTGTTGTAGTCAAGACCACCTAACCCGAGTCAAGACCTAGACCAGCGTCCCGCGCTACATGACACAATAAAATGTGAAATATGATCAAAATTGCTAATCAAATCGATCTGAAAGATCGATTTGATTAAAAGCAGAACAAACTCTGATGGTAAACAACGCTCAACTATGAACACTGACCAAAGAGCAACAAGCAAGAAGGAACCCAGCACACAGCGCTCACTGCGACTGTCTCATCCTCTCCCACTGCATGAAGCCAGGCAGCTCAATGCTGTAATGTCTGAACGGAAACAATCAGAGCAGTGCGCATGCTCTGCGTGCTTTCGTTCTTGTGTTTTATTTATTTGCTATATTAATGTAGATAATAAAATAATAATAGCTACTGCAGTGAGTGCAGAGCATCACAAGAACAAAGAACGGCTCTCAGTGAGGCTCCAGTTCTGTCTACTTAGTAAAGAGAAGTTCAGAAGAATCGGACTGTTCCTGAATGCCACATCACTATACTGCAGACTTTTGGACACAATGTTGTCCCATATATACGACACGTTAGTCAACACCTCCGCACAGTAATTCAGCGCAGTGAGGGACTGTTTTCCATCACAAACGCTGATGTAGCTTTGCTAACATCACGTTAGCGGAGCTCACCTTTCTTTGAGCTTCTTTTCTAAGTGACGGAAAAAGTGAGACGTAGTCCCACCGTCTGTGGAAGCGAAGCGCTGCTGAATTAGCTTCGCCATCAGATTTATTATGATTTATGCAGCGAAATTCTATTCCTGACATTAGACAGACATGTTCTGCTCAGAGGAAGCCACTGCGCATGTCTCAGAGCGTCGAGTGCGAGTGAAAGGTGGTGATGGGGAGGAACAGAAACACTAATTAAGTCACGTTATTGCCTGGATTTTAATCGTTTTGCATCCAGTGAAAACAAACATGCTAACAATAAACTGGACA
This sequence comes from Girardinus metallicus, assembly GCA_903067095.1. Classification (NCBI taxonomy): domain Eukaryota; kingdom Metazoa; phylum Chordata; class Actinopteri; order Cyprinodontiformes; family Poeciliidae; genus Girardinus; species Girardinus metallicus. Next base: position 6,230 of record CAEGAE010055100.1, on the reverse strand, counting down.
GTTTGCTGTAAGTTTAGTGATATTTCCACAGTCGCGGTCTTTAAATAAAATCCCGAGTCCTCAGCGCCTGAGACCGAGATGAGACCGGTCTCAAGTTCTGCAACACTGGCTGAAGCTCTGCTGCTTCCTGACGACGTTGAGACGGTTCCGACCCGTTTGGCTGCAGGTTCTGACTGTGTGCTCTCCTCTGCAGCCCGGCATCATCGATAAGTTTGCAGGCGACACCAGAACCATCATCAGCAAAGTGGCTCTGGAGGCCGAGAACAAGGGTCTGTTTGAGGAGGCGGTGAGGCTGTACGAGCTGGCCAAGGTGAGCAGAACCTCAGAACAGCAGAACCTGTTTGTATCGGGTCCATCTGGACCTGCTGACGCGGTTCTGCTGACTGTACACCTTGCAGAACCCAGATAAGGTTCTGGAGCTGATGAACAGGTTGCTGAGTCCGGTCATCGCTCAGGTCAGCGCTCCCCAGTCCAACAAGGAGAGGCTGAAGAACACGGCAGTGGTGATCGCCGAGAGGTAACCATGGCAACACTCGCATCATGACGCCTGGTCCGACGCCGACGTCCAAGGCGTCGGCTTGACTCTTGACCCGGCTCCACGCCGACATTCTGCTCCCTGTGCAGGTATCGCTCTCAGGGCACAGCTGCTGAGAAGTCCATCAACAGCACCTTCTACCTGCTGCTGGACCTCATGACCTTCTTCGACGAGTACCACGCGGGTCACGTGGACCGAGCCTACGACGTGGGTGAAATGACCTCTGACCCCAGAGGCTGCCGCCAGTGTTGACGGTCCGTCTGTCTGCCTGCAGGTGATGGAGCGTCTGAAGCTGCTTCCTCTTAGCCAGGACAGCGTGGAAGAACGAGTGGCGGCCTTCAGGAACTTCAGCGATGAGGTGGGAGGGGCTTATCTCATACAGGTGGGAGGGGCTTGTCTCTGGCTCCGCCCACTGATTAATCCCGGTGGCGGTTGACTTCCTGCACAGCAGAGGCAGGCCAACAGGGGGTGACAGAGGGTCTGCCTCAGAAACAAAGTGGATGACTTCAACGCTCTGATCCGGTTGTTGGTCAATTCTACAGATTTAAATTATTTGATAGTTCAATCCCCAGCTGGTGGGTTGACTTCAACCCCCTTTCACAAAACACTCCATGTTTCTGAAATTCAATCACCAGATCTGCTGACTCGGTTCCATCTGGGCTGAATAGATTTTATTCTTCCAGTCGATCAGTAAACAGTTTGACCTTTGAACTGTCCCAGCTCAGTAAACAGTTTGACCTTTGAACTGTCCCAGCTCAGTAAACAGTTTGACCTCCCTGACCTCAGGTGCGTCACAACCTGTCTGAAGTTCTGCTGGCCACCATGAACATCCTGTTCACCCAGTACAAACGCCTGAAGGGGGCGCCAGCGGGCACGCCGGGCCGCTCGCCCAGAACCGTGGAGGACCGAGGCACGGTGAGAGGAAATGCCGCCGACGCTTTCAGAATAAAAGCTTATTTGTTGCCAGCAAACATTAACAGCTGAAATTGATCCGATTGGTTCGTTGATCAAACAGCAGCTGCGCCTTCAGGCCCGAGCGCTCATCACCTTCGCCGGGACGATTCCCTACAACATGGCCGGCGACACCAACGCCAGGCTGGTCCAGATGGAGCTGCTGATGAACTGACCCGACAGGACCAGAACCAGGACCCGACAGGACCAGGACCCGACAGGACCAGAACCCGACAAGCTCAGAACCAGGACCCGACAGGACCAGATACAGAACCAGAACCCGACAGAACCAGATACAGAACCAGAACCCGACAGAACCAGATACAGAACCAGAACCCCACACTTTCTGTTTTCTGATGCCTCATTTTTTCCACTTCCTGTCGGGTTTTTTATTTTCTTTTTGTTTGTACCTTCAAAATAAAAGCTTTTCAGTTGTCCGTGTTTGTTGGACGTTTGCTCACTTTCCTCATGTTTGCTGTTTGTCCTTCATAACTAAAACATTTTACTGCCTCAGACTGATGCAGAAAATTTATCTATTTCAGTTTTTCAACAGAAAAAGTTTCAGTCCAGATGGAGCAAAATATTTCAGAAGTTTATTTTCCAGCAATTAAAACCCCGAATCCAGTTTATAGTTGTAATAATCATAAAGCAGGCTTGTTCAGTCATCTCCATATTCATTTTTGCATCCAAGTGTATTAATGGAAAGTTGAGTGGAAGAACAAAGTGGTAGGTGCGGAACCAGCAGGGTGCGTTCAGGGTCAGAAATGATTTATTGTAAATGAACGCATCGTGTTCCAGATGTTGATCTTTATTTGAACAACTGAAATCTGTTCTAAATGTGCAGAAGTTATTCCAGACAGAACCAGATACAGAACAACAGGAATTCACGAAAACCAGAGCTGGTTCTGTTGGACATGTAGACGAAACATCCTAACCTTCACTCATCCTCTGACCCAATCCACTTCCTGTCCGACAGGAAGTCTGATCACAGATGTAAAAACAACGCGGCTTCAGCTTTAGCACCATCTCATCAACTGGTTGCTAATTAAATCATATTTTAGTCATTTTTCTGGATCCAAGCAGCAGATTTAGATCCGGTCACTGATTGGCTGACAGTTTAAAAAACTTCAAACAACAAATCATTTGTCAGCATTTCACTGCAAACGGTAGAAAAACCTTCAGCTCATCACTTCAGACTTCATGGTTTGGTTTTTGACAGTAAATCGTCCAGAATGTCTGAGGACAAGTTGCTGCAGGCGCGGGGATCTGCGGCATGTTGCCGTTGCCGGTTGGCAGATGGTTGCCGGTTCCGGTTCGGGGCCTGAGGGAACCAAAGGCAGAAATATTTCATGAACAATCAGATCAGAAATCATTTCAATAGGAAGCAGAACCGGCAGCCGGAACCGTTGGCTCCATCAGAACCCGTCCAGACCTTCGTCCTCATCATCCTCCCTGCTGTTCTGTCTGCTGCAGGCGCATCGGAACCGGACCGACAGCCGAACCTCCTCTCAGACGTGCTGCTGCAGCTGGTGTTGTGAATCAGGCCGATGGCAGCGCTGCCAGAATCCGGCCACTTCTCAACACCAGGGCGGCCGCGCATCGCTCACCACGTCACCGAGGGGCTCAACAGGGGGGTCGGGGGCCGCCTGCGGCCGCCGGGCGGTCGGCTGGTGGAACCTGAACGTTTCACTTTCTCCACTTTTTGTTTGTGTGTTTTTTTTTAAGTTCCTTGTGAAGATGAAGTCGTTCCTGAAAATGTTTTCATCCAAACCCATGAAGACCCAACGTGTTGTAGTAACAGGACCTGGCCAGCAAGAGGCGCTCTAACACTGAAACTCTCCAGGAACAGAGGAGGCGACTGGGTTTGTGGTTCGGTTCTGGTCAGAGGGAGAGATGACGTCATAAATATTTAAATTCCTAACTAAATACTTCATTCACTAAAGCTAGCGAATGTTGGAACTCTGATATTTATTAATTATTAATGAACAATATGGTGAAAATATGACTGAAAATTAACAGCCTCATTTTTCTTTACCAAAGATTAAATAAAGAAAATTATTGCTGTTCATTTTTTACTGTGTAGCTTTAGAAACGGCGTTACAACCGAACCTCTGGTTCTGGTTTAACTGGACCGGTTCAGCTCCGCCCAGTACCAGCAGATGGTTCTGGTTCTGTCCTGCGGCTGTTGGCTGGTTTTAAAATGTTCTGACCCACTTTAGTCTCTTCCCTGCAGATTTCCTGTCTGACCTGAAAACGACATTTCCGTTCATCTGAACTTTGACTACACCATTCTCACTGAGGTCAGAAACTTTGAAGCTCATTTAGATCAGCTGAACATATCTCTACAAAATCAGAAATAAACTCTACTTATGATTTATTTTTAATATTTTACTGATTAGAGGAAAAATAATAAAAATATTGTTATGGATTCTGTGTTTTCCTCCATCTCTTTCATCTGCTTACACGCTGCAGCTTACATAACCACGTTCAGATGGAAACAGCCTGAACCTGATTAACTTATAAAAGATGAACTCCGACCTTGGCCTCACCTGGTTCCGTCCACCAGGAGCTCAGTGGTTCGGCGCTGGACGGTGAAAGTCGCTGTGGTTCTGATCCATCGGAACCTGGTAACGTCTGATCGGTTTTCGGCAGTAAAGCCTGTTTTTATAACACGTCTCATTATTTCTCGAGGTATTTACACTGAGGGGTTCTGGTCGGTCCTGGACCGGACCTGGAGCGGTTCACTTTAATTCCAAAAAGTCCAAACTCGTGTTTGGACTTTTTTATGTAAAGAAAATAATGATAAAATATTGATTTCAAAATCTTGTTGGCGGTTAGATATGAATGATGTGTACTTTGTTTTATTTAACTCAAACTTATCGTAACTTCTTCCTTAGTGCGCATGCGCGGCTCGCAGGTGAGAAACCAGGTGTGTCTGATTGCAGCTGCTGAAAACGAGCGGAGGCGAGGCGGCGTCCGGATCCGCTGTCAGCGCAGACAAACGGAACCGAACCGAACCTACTGATTCCCGGAATGGCGCCGCTCGGTTTGAAGGTGGGTGTTTGGACCGGAACCGGCTGATTTGTGCGGCGTGAGGAGCTAAATGTTGCTCTGTCTTCCTCAGCTGATCCTCTTCGGCTTCACGTGTCTCAGAGTTGAAGGTAAGGACGGAGGAAGGTTTTCCTGCGTGGTTTCCGGTTCGGATGGACTCATCCCGTCCTCCGTGTGAGCAGGAAGCTGCAGCGTGGAGAACTGCAGCGACCCCCGGAGCTGCGTCCTGTCCGCGGACCGCAGCAGCTGCCGCTGCGCCGCGGGACTCTACGGCCCGAACTGCGGACACAGTACGTGCTCACCTCCCGGCGGTTCTGGTGGCTCCGGACCTCGGTCTGGTTCTGAAGGCTCGACCCCTTAAAATCATGTCGGTTCTTATTTAGCAGCAGAACCAGCAGGTTCGGACTCATCTGGTTCGGTTCTGGATGGATTTCTCGGTCCAGCAGAGCTAATGGACATGACGTCACCTGTCCGTGGATTGGTCAGCAAGTGACCAACCAGGAAACGCAGACGGGAAACATGGCCGCTCGTTAGACGATCAGATGGCTGAGAAAATGTTCTCTGATTTTGCGGGTGTTGAGCAGCTGCGGTGTCTGGACGCTCTGGCTCTAAAACCAGAGAAAGTCCCGCAGATTATCTTGTTTGCGGGACGCTCCGCACGACGTGCGAGTGAGGGGTGTCTGCTGTTTCCATGGAAATGAGTTTTAATTTGGGGTAAACGTCCCGTTTCCTTGTCGCTCCTTCCTGTCCGTCCCCCTGCAGGCGCGCAGGTGAAGGTCCTGTGCGGCAGAGACTTCATGAGCATCCGGGCCGCGGAGGATTTCTTCTCGTACCTGAAGGTCCCGCTGGAGTCGCTGCACCTGCCGAACCGGTCCTGCCGGGCCCAGAGGGAGGTGATCTCCGGGACGCCGTTCTTCATGTTCCGGACCTCCAGGGAGAAGTACCTGGCCTGCGGAGGGAAACCGCTGCAGGTACCGGTACCGGTCCTACTGCTTCAGATCTTCCTCACCCGTGATCCAAACCGACTCCCTCTCTTCTGTTGCAGAAGAACTCGACCCACCTCCGGTACTCCCTCACGGTCCAATCGGAACCTCGGGTCAGCGGGAACATCATCAGAGACCCGGCCGTTAAGATGGACTTCACCTGCGTCTACCCGAACCTCCGCAGGGTCAGCCTGCCGTTCCCGGTCCGGCCCATCTCCAGGTGAGACGACCGGACCGGTTCCGGTCATCCCGCCACAGTTTGGACCTCCGGCGGTAATGTAGGTCTCCTGGCTGATCAGCCAGACGGTGATGCAGGTGGAGGAGACGGACGCCACCATCCGGATGTTGCTGTTCGCCGACAGCAGCTTCAGCCGGACCTTCGGCGGCACGCCGACCATAGAGCTGCGGGACCCGGTGAGGACACACAGCTGACCCGGTTCCGGTCCGATTAATCTAGAGTAACCAATTAGTGACTGGATGGAAAAAGGTGACTAATTGATTCTTCCTGCATGTGAAGCTAAAACTTAAAGTTTTAGCTTTTAATGCAAAATGTTTAATTTGGGTGTTCTTTCAAACACAGATTAATCGACTTACTAAATTAATTTCTTGGGATTTTTTCTACTCTACAATCTCTAGTGTTGTAGTCAAGACCATCTAACCCGAGTCTAGACCGACACCCCGCGTCACATGACTCAATAAATATGAAATAT
>CAEGAE010055095.1:0-25090 GCA_903067095.1 Girardinus metallicus | reverse complement strand
CCTATGATGTCAATTACAGGCCTCTCATCTTTTTAAGTGGGAGAACTTGCACAATTGGTGACTGACTAAATACTTTTTCCCCCCACTGTATTTAAAAAAAACTATTCCCCCCCCTCACTTGTGGGGCAGTTGCACCAACAACCCCTGAAGGAAATGACACAAAAACCTCTGAAGAAGACACTGAGCACAACTTCTGTCTTCGTAAAATGTAAACAAAAATGGAGAAGCGCCAGATTTTAGTAGGATTTCTTTTTTGTCTTTAGTAAAAGACAATGAACCAGTTCTCTGTCTAGTGGTAGACTAGCATGTTTGATTTGGTCCTATTTACCCAGTATGCCATGCTTTGTAGATTGCTTCCTGCTTTTGGAGCGGTCTATTGCCCGCTTGCATCCACGCTTGCATTCGATCCGCACCAGAGTTCACTTAAATAAAACCAAAAACAAGGTTTTTAGGTGGACCAGAGTTCACTTTTTGTTCTGCATTGGAGTTCTATTGCACATACAAACCACTGTGTTCAGAGCTGTTGCTTTGTGCCCAGACTTTGGCTGACACCCAGCCCTGTTTGTGTTTCAGATCATCAGCTGGTGGTACAGCGTCAGAACCTCGGCGTCCCACAGCAGCGCCAGCGGCCACACGGGACGCAGCAATGGTCAATCAGAGGTGGCGGCTCACGCCTGCGCCAGCATGTGCGATGAGATGGTCGTCCTGTGGAGGCTGGCGGTGCTTGACCCCACCATGAGCCCCACCAGGTCAGAGCACAGACACAAGTCATGCATGATTTTAATTATTCTTACAGATTTGAATATACATTAGAGTTGTGAGATGATTGAAAAATGTAATCAGATTATTCATAATTAATCACTATGCCTAATTTTGTAAGTTTAAATATAAAAATGCACACAGTTGTGGTTCTTGCAGGAATGGTGCTCTGGACAGGCCTCTCTTGCTGCAAGCAATTATAATTTTTATAATTTCTTAATACTCAAGAGCAACTAAGGGAAACTTACTTCAGTACGCATGCATACAAGTACTACCAAACCTTTTTAGGTGACGACTGACAGATAAAATATATTTATTTTTTCTAGTTCTTGGTTATCCCACCCCTTTCTGATGCTGCCCTGGGCAAATGCCCATATAGCCCGTATCAAAAACTATGCAGTTTATAAAAAAAAAAAGCTTTATCAAACCAAACATGATGATTCTCAGTTTACCAGGTTTTATATTCAGGAAGGTTTAAAGGAATTCATTTAGTTAATTTAGAATTGTCCCTCTCCATTCATTTCTTATGAAACTTGTACAGTAAGCCGACAGTCGCTTGTTGTCATCCAGCTGATCGACTGCTGTAATTCATGCATGTGACATTTTGAGCTCATACACATAGACCATAATGCTGCTGTGAACTAGGAAGCCCTCCGCTGGAGAGAGGCTTTTAGGTCAAAATAGGTAGTTCGATAAATCTGTCATTATAATATTAACGCATTAACGTTTACAGCGCATTAACGTTTATACCAATATTAACGCATTAACATTTATACCAACACTGAATTGCCTAATCAATGAAAAGTGTTGAGATTTCAGCCTCCGCATGGTCTGTTGCAGGCGGTTGGAGCTGGCTAGCCAGCTGAAGCAGTGGCATCTAAAAGTTATAGAGATTGTGAAACGAGGACAACATCGAAAGTCGCTGGATAAACTCTTCCAGGGCTTCAAGCCCGCTGTGGAATCCTGCTACTTCAACTGGGAGGCAGCCTATCCGCTGGAAGGCATCACCTACTGTAGCGCAGACAAGAAGAACAGCCCGTTCTGCTGGCCCAGGGCCATGCAGTTCCAGAGGGGAGTGAAGGCTGCCGCCGGAGCGTCCGGCGAGCCTTCTGAAGCAGGAGCAGCGAGCAAAGCAGAGGGTGGAGTGGTGCTGGACTACAAAGGAAGGGGGAATGGCCATTTCTCCCAGCAGGAGGTGGCTGTGAGACCAAAGGAGACTATTCTGAGCAAACGGAAAGGTTTGTCACTGAGTGGAGGAGGAGGGATGCTGGTCCGGCTTGGGGGGAGTGTCTCTCTGTCTTTGGAGGACGGTGGGGGGAAGTGCATATATAAAGGAGCTGCTTCCTCCTCTGGAGGCAAACTGAAGCTGACCCAGGGAGGAGGGAAGGTTCCGTCGGCAGGAGGTCCTGGGGGCAGCGGAGGGTTGGGAAGCAGTAAGCATGCTAGCGCCAAGCGCAGAACCAGCAGTGAGGACAGCTCTCTGGAACCTGACCTGGCTGACCTCAGTCTGGATGACAGCTGTAACCTGGCTCTGGGAGCCGAGGCCTGCAACACCTTCGAGTTCCTCCCCGCCCCAGCGGAGGTGCTGCCCTCTCCCAGCCCGCTGCTCCGAGACTCACCCAAATACAGCAGAGGCGGCGGGAGCAAGAATTTTGACATGAAGCATGGAGGTCACGTCCCTGCGGCACTGACTGCTGCAGAGTCTGTTCCAGCCTGTTTTACTGCCAAAGAACACCTGGAGGTGGCTGTGGACACGGCGGAGGGGTTCACTGAGCCTGGCAGCAGAAGCGAAGATATGCCGTCCAGCTGCACTGGGACAGCCAGACCTGGTAGCCCTCCAGCTTCTGCCAAGGCACCGTGGGGCAACAGGGAGGCAGAACCTGCAGCTGGAGCAGCAGCAGGTGCAGCAGCAGCAGCTAACCAGGGGGTGGAGGCCGCAGGTGGAGCTTCTGAAGGAGAAGCTCTGGCTGAGGATGACTACCAGGCGTATTACCTGAGCGCTGCATCAGAAGAGGGAGCCGACAAGCAGCTGGCCGACAGCCACCAGGAGGAAGAGCCAGACATCTTTGCAGGAATTAAACCTCTGGAGCAGGCAGGACGCATGGAGGTAAGGAAGCAAAACAACAGCAGCTTAGCAGTTTAGTTTTTAAAATGACCTGGAGTTACTTCCTTTGCAGTTACTCTGTATTAGTAGTTCCAAATGATTGTGATATTCAGATGTCTTGTGAGCTTTGGTAGCTTTTCACTGTGTTGTGTGTGTGTTTGTTTTTGTGTAGGTGCTGTTTGCATGTGCTGAAGCCCTGTATGCTCATGGCTACAGTAATGAGGCATGTCATCTGGCTGTGGAGCTGGCCAGAGACCTGCTGGCCAACCCTCCTGACCTGAAGGTGGAGCAACCCCAGACCAAGGTATCTGGTAAAATGTCTCACCACACCGGAGCACACGATTCCACTCTGACACCCTCTGACATGTTCATGGACCGCAGGGCAAGAAGAGCAAGGTGTCGACCAGCCGTCAGACTCAGGTGGCCACCAACACTCTGTCCAAAGCCGCCTTCCTCCTCACGGTCCTCAGCGAGAGGCTGGAGCTCCACAACCTGGCTTTCAGCACCGGAATGTTCTCCCTGGAGCTGCAGAGGCCGCCTGCCTCTACTAAAGCTCTGGAGGTCTGTGGCTCAAAGTCACACACATGCATGACCTGTTTGTCTTAAAACGACCTGAGACGTAACCCTAAAAAACCTAGTCAAACTGCATAAGTTGCTGTTATATTTGGATGTTGTATAAGAACAAGGCAACAGTCATGGACACATGTAAACATCTAAATCCTTTCAAATTATGTAAAGACCTGAACTAGTACCTTCATTACTGACTCTCCATGTTGTGACTGAGCAGGTGAAGCTGGCATACCAGGAGTCTGAGGTGGTGGCGCTGTTGAAGAAGATTCCCCTGGGCCTGGTGGAGATGTCGGCCATCAGAGAGCGAGCCGAGCAGCTCAGGGACGGAAACCTCTGTGATTACAGACCGGTGCTGCCTTTGATGTTGGCCAGTTTCATATTTGACGTTCTCTGCACCCCAGGTTGGCATCCAAATGATTATTTCTGGGCTTCAGATGTTCATAAAGCAGAAGAGTTTTACTTATTTGTTTGTTTTTCTTTGTTTTTTTTTTTTTTGTTTTTTTTTACTTTTGATAAGAACTGCTTTTTCTGACCACTTTGTCATGTCTGCATTTGATTTGTCATCAAAATCAAGAAACTCTCTATGATGTTCATTTTGTTTGGCTGACTACTTATTGACAAATGTGTTGAGTTTCTGCCTGCATTCCATGGAATGAAAACAATAAAATTTTCTGAAGTTGTATTACAGATCTTGGAACTATTTGTCAAAGATTACTGGGCAAAAATGTTTGCCCAGTATCTTGTGCAATGACTGCACAACATAGTTTTTATTTATTCTAGCGTCCTTTGAACATGTCTTATCTCCATGATGTCTCTTTAGTTGTGTCCCCAACTGGTTCCCGTCCACCCAGTCGCAATCGAAACAATGAGATGCCCGGAGACGAGGAGCTGGGCTTTGAAGCTGCTGTAGCTGCTCTCGGTAATTTGTTCCCTGGCTCCTTTTATTTATTGTGCTTACATTGTTTTATCTATTGTGAGTATATTAATTACACTCCTTTCAAAGTATAATTTCTTGCCAGTCTTCACAGATTTCAACATACAGTCTTCCTTTGCCATTGCCCTTAAACGTCTTAACTCATGCCAATTGCTGTTTCCATGTCTTTGCATGTGCAGGTATGAAGACGACAGTCAGCGAGGCAGAGCATCCTTTGCTCTGTGAAGGAACTCGGCGGGTAAAGGGTGACCTGGCTTTAGCCCTCATGATCACCTACAAGGATGACCAAAGCAAACTCAAGAAGGTAAAGGGTGGCTCATGCATTATCAAACATAGGTACCGATAGATATGATAGATGACCTTTGACCTGTAGGGATCAGCTTTAGGTCTTGTTATCACAGCCTTGGGAGGTTTTATTGTCTTGCATTGTATGCAGTCAACAAACTTATGAAAACTGGGGAAAGTAGAGTCCAAACTGGAATGACTAAAAATCCTTGAGATGTTCAGCTTTCTAAAGTGACTGTAGTGAGAAGCACACTGCATGTTGGCACATTTCCAGTCTAATCTCCAGACTAGACATTATCATGCTCAACAAACAGAAGAAGACAGTAGTGATGCACAGAGCCTGGCCATCATTTTTTATGTTGCTATTGGAAACAAACAGTAATACACTTGTATTAGTTTGTTCCCACTTACCTGACTAGACACAAACCCAACATACACACACACACACACTGTATGCAGTGCATACTGTCTAGTGTGGCCATTTGTTTCCTTTGGTGTTTCTTCGAAACTGAACTGAACATGCCCAGTTTTTCACACAAAGCACATCACAGAAATATGAACTCTTTCAATGTAAAGTAGTTTTTGGTTATAGGTTATAGTAGTTTTTGTGTAACGTGATAAATTCTCTCTCCTTGATCAGATCCTGGATAAGCTGCTGGACAGGGAGAGCCAGACCCACAAGCCTCAGACTCTGAGCTCATTTTACTCCAGCAAGCCAGCAGGGGGCAGTCAGCGCAGCCCATCCAAACACACTGCTGGGAGCCACAGCGGGATCGGAGCCGCCACCGGAGGGGTCACCAAACACGCCTTGTCATCATCCTCATCCAACACCTTGGCTGCATCTTCCTCAAGCTCTTCCTCTGCTGTGGCTCTGGCTGGGGAGGAAGTGACGTCACAGGTCGAACTCAGCCTGCTGCAGAACAGCACAGCTGGGGAGAACGCTGCTGACACCAAGGAGCATGGTAGGGACCCAACGCATTCAGGATGGAAATCTGTTGGAAGAAACGGCAGATCTGGTTGAATTCTTCTGGTCTGAGGTTCCCAGATTTGTGAAATTTTGTGTAAAAGTTTTGGACTGCGGTGCAAATCAGCAGAGGAATATCTTCGGAAATTGTGAATGTGCAGAGTACCCAAACTTACTTAGAGCATTCCTCCCTTTCCTCTGTAATTCATCAGAACTAGATGTGTTTTCCAATGAACACTGACTTGGATTTCTGTCCTTGCAGTTTCAGATGGAGCACAGTTATCAAGTGAGCAGCAGAACGAAACGGCGTCCTTTAAACCGGAGGCCACAGTTCCCAGTCGACTGGCTCTAGGGGGGCGCTGTGGCTACAGCCAGCGCTGCTGGGGCTCGCCTGTCCGTCAGAAGAAGAAACATACTGGTATGCACTCTGACCTGGCTTTACCTGTCCTCCTGTGGGTGCCACACTAATCCTACATGTCTGTCCCTTTTTTACACACTGTAATTTCAAACACTCATCCTTAGGTTTTAGCTTTGGTATTATTTTTTTTTTCCTTTTGGGGGAGTTTTCCCTCATGGTGAAAACACACCGCTGATTTGTAGTGAAACAAATCCAGTGTGCAAACCTCAAAGAGCATGTGTGTGAACAGGCATGGCGAGCATAGACAGCAGCGCTCCTGAGACGACTTCAGACAGCTCCCCGACGCTCAGCCGGAGGCCGCTCCGAGGTGGGTGGGCGGCGGCGTCCTGGGCGCGCGGACAGGACAGTGACAGCATCAGCAGCTCGTCATCGGACTCGCTGGGCTCCTCCTCCTCCAGTGGTTCACGCAGGGCTGGGGGCGGGGCTAGGGCCAAGAGCACTGACACCAGCAGGTACGCATGCCGACTACCCCACCCCTCTACAGGGTGGCTTTGCAGAGCCATACAGATCCATGCTTTTACTTTTTAATGTAGTCTCAGATAACCTGGTGTTTCATTGTACACAAGAATAATTTTGCATGTGGATTTGGAAAGCTGGGGATTATTCTTTCTGGTAACTCTAGTTCTCTTCAAACATCACTGATGATTTTATCTGACAGAAGCTGCGTTCCTATTACAAATATGCACAATATTCTGCTAAGGTCAAAAAAAACACAATTTCACAATTTTCGTGTTTCCATTAAACAAGAAATATAGTTAAAATCACACATGAAGAAGTTTCAAGCTATAAGTTATTAACAAACATGTGGCACCATCAGCCTCCTACCACTTCCTGTCGTCTTCCTCGTCTTTTCCGCCAGTAGAAACATCCGGTTGTTGATCATGTGACTTGTGTGATGCAGGAAAAAAAAAAGGTTGGTTTCCACTGCAGTTTTGTGAAATACACTAAATCCGATACAGCTGAAAAACCAACTCATCCAAGAGTTAAAAGCTTCTTGCTGGAAAACACAAGTTTTTTTTAAATCGGTGTGTTTCCACTAGGCAAATTTATTTTTGGAATTCCAATTTGTGCAATTTTAAGGTCAATAAAAATGCAGCTGGTGAACAGTTGAAGCTCAGAACACGAGAACAAATGTTGTGCTAATGGATATTTCTACTGTGGAATAGGAAAATTCCTAAACTGAAACATCTGCTCCGTTGGTCATAGCTATTTTTATTCCACCCCAATATGAAATGTGAAGGTCTACTCAGAAACTTCATGTTTGGGTTTCATATTGACCGGTTTCAACGTTTCCATGTGTTCAGGTATAAGGGGCGCCGCCTGGAATGTCATGCCCCCCATGTGCCCAACCAGCCCTCTGAGGCAGCAGCCCATTTTTACTTTGAACTAGCCAAGACGGTGCTGATCAAAGCCGGAGGGAACTCCTCCACCTCCATCTTCACCCAGCCCTCAGCCAGCGGCGGTCACCAGGGGCCACACAGGAACCTCCATCTCTGTGCCTTTGAGATTGGACTGTACGCTCTTGGCCTCCACAATTTTGTTTCGCCCAACTGGCTGTCCAGGACCTACTCATCTCATGTCTCCTGGATAACTGGTGTGCTTGAAGGACACACATTTAACGATCATTCATTACATTTGGTCAGGTGTTGTAACCATGGTTTCCTTTCTGCCTTTTCTTTAGGCCAAGCGATGGAGATTGGCAGCGCAGCCCTGAATATCCTGGTGGAGTGCTGGGATGGCCACCTGACTCCACCAGAGGTGGCATCCCTGGCAGACCGGGCATCACGGGCCAGGGACCCCAACATGGTCCGGGCGGCCGCAGAGCTGGCGCTCAGCTGCCTGCCTCACGCTCACGCCCTCAACCCCAATGAGATCCAGAGAGCCTTGGTTCAGTGTAAAGAACAGGTAGAGCAAGCTTTGATACTACCACATGTGGTAGTATGACTATGTACAGGCGTGTTAACATTTTGGTTTTTTTTACCATGTCTGTAACTCACATAAAGTTATAGTGACTCGTCATTGAGGTAGCTGGAGTCAAGTTTCTGATTCCAGTTATTTAAAAAATATTGTGTTATTAATAAAAGCTGTGTTCATATTTCAAAATCTGATTGAATGCAGTTGTTGTGAACTGTCTAATGTTGGATGCAACTGATAAATTAGCCTGTAATGTTTTGTTGCGTGAAGATTTGACTCTTTGCAGAGATTGAATTATGAGCAGAAAGACTTAAATAATCATGTTTCCAAGGAATTCCACAAAATATTGTGATTTTGACAGTTTATACTCACTGTTAATAATGTAGATATGAATAACTCGACTCACCATGTGTTATTTCCACTAACCAGAAGAAAACATTACCTGATCTCTGGATAAGCTGAGTCAAACGCTAGAGAACTTTAAAGACGCTAAGAATCAGATCAAATTAAATGCTGACCGTCCAGGAGAACGATATGACCTACTTCCGTCTCTACGTCTCTGTCCCTTCCTGCTTCCAGGACAACGTGATGCTGGAGAAGGCCTGCATGGCCGTAGAGGAGGCGGCGAAGGGCGGCGGCGTGTATCCTGAGGTCCTGTTCGAGGTGGCCCATCAGTGGTACTGGCTGTACGAGCAGTCGGTGGGCGGCGGTGCCGGCCAGCAGCGGGAGCCCCCAGGCCGCTGCGGGGCCAACGGGAGCTCTGGCCGGAGACCCCCAGATCCCTCCTGCGGTGTGCTGGACGGCGTAGCCAACATGGACTCTTCGGGGGTGGGAGCGGTCACAGCTTCGGTCACTGCAGCGGCCATCGTTCCCGTCATCTCTGTGGGCTCCACCATTTACCAGTCCCATGCTATTCCTGGCCAGGCCATGTCCCACCCCCACAGTCAGGGGCTGCACCCCTACACCACCATCCAGGCACACCTCCCCTCCGTCTGCACCCCGCAGTACCTGGGACACCCTCTGCAGCATGTACCCCGGCCCGCCGTCTTCCCTGTGTCTGGGGCTTCATTTCCACAGGTCAGAGGTCATCTCAATACACACCACAGGGACTGTAAATACAACACACATGCAACAGTTCCTATGGTTCAAAACATTTACAGTGGACCCTTCGTGTTTGCACGGGTTGGGGACTACAGCCACCCGCTAACAACCTTTTTTCTGTTCTTGGAGCTACAGCCAATCAGAAACAAGAAATATAGATGCTTCCATCATTTGCAGATATTTGGCCCTAAAATTATGTGGAATCATCAGAATGAACTGATCGTTTGCTTTTTATAGCCAACATGGACTATTCGGGGGTGGAAGCCGACACGATATCTTGTAGACGTTTTGCTGTTGTACAGTGCCTCGCAAACTTCTTGACACCCATTGAACTTTGTCATATTTAGTTGCATCACAACTACAAACTTCAAACATGTTTTTTGTTATTTTATGTGATAGACGTCTAAAAAAATAGGTTTTTAAAAACAATTTTTTATGTAAGAATCTGAAACCTCAGCCCCCCTGCTTTCTAGAAGCAGCTTCCACTGCAAATCCACCTTCAGGTCTATGAGGGCCATATCTCTACCAGCTTTGCACATCTGCAGATTGAAACTTTCGCCCACCCGTCTTTGAAGTGTAGCTCGAGCTCAGTCTGATTTGCCGGAGAGCATGTGTCCACAGAAATTTTTAAATCTTTCAACAGCTTTTGAGTTAGATTTAATTCTAGGTTTCTACTGGACCATCCTGACATTAATAAGGTCTGGTCTGAAGTCTGGTTGTTGAAAACTGAACGCTCTGCTTGTTATGTAACTTCGGCCTTTGATCCCATAGGATTTTATTTCTTTTGAGATTTTTGTTAAAATTGTATTAAACCCTGTATCTTTTATCTTCCACTAAATAACTATGCACTATTGCATAGTTATTTAGTTATTTACAACCCTACTGCCAGTAAACATGGCAGTAGGGTTGTAATCAAGTGTAAAAGGAGCCATGAAGCATCATTTTTGTTCTAATATTAGCAGTTTTCATTGTAGCTGCTCTGCTGTGTTCTAATCAGGGGATGCATCCAGCTTTCATCGGGGCCCAGTACCCCTTCTCAATGGCTCCCGGCCCCCAGCCCTCTCTGTCTGCTGCGGCCGTCACCTTCCCAGCCGTCCCGGTGCCGTCCATGACTCAGATTGCCGTCCACCCCTACCACACCGAGACAGGCCTGCCCCTGAGCACCACCGTGGCAGGTCAGGACGGCACCGTGTTCCCACTTCGCCTTGATCCCACATTATCATCATTTTAATGCCTTACTGTTGTTTCTGCAGTGGGCAGCGTCCACTCTGGTCCCACCATTCAGGCCATACAGGGGGCGTCTCTGCCTGCCGTCTCCCCCCAGCCCACTCCGCTGGTGAGCACCCCCTTCACAGCAGAAGATGAGCAGCACAGCCAGCCAATCAGCCAGCAGGGCCTGCACTACCTGCACTCAGCCTACAGAGTTGGTGAGCGGCTTCGCCTAGTCACGTCTGACTCTCGCATCAAAGATGTGTTGTGTTGAGGATGGCTACTGTTCCGTGTGAAGGCATGCTGGCGCTGGAGATGCTGGGCAGGAGGGCTCATAACGACCATCCCAACAACTTCTCCAGAAGTCCACCTTACACTGAAGATGTAAAGTGGCTGCTGGGATTAGCTGCACGGCTAGGTGAGAACATAATAATAATGATAATAATAATTCATTTTACTTATAATGCTCCTTATATCAAATACTTATTCCGCCTTCGCCAATGTTGCCCCCAAACATGTTAGCAAAAGAGGACAGTAGCAAATGGTTCAAAGACAACAAATTAAACAAATTTTCTAGATCAGGGATGTCCAAAATGCAGTGCGAGTGTCGTTGGATTAATTTTATTAATAATTTATACGTTTAAAAATATTTTCTAAACCAGCAAAATAGAAAACCTTCAACCAAAAGAGTTAGAAACTTGCACATCTTCTCTTGTTATTAAAGAAAATGTAATTTTAATAAATTGTTCTTTGCAATTTTGCTTCATGAAAGTATTGCATGATTAAATCTCAAATGATCAATTTACGATAAAATTATTGGGCATTTTTAATCTGGCTCCTGAGTGCTACTATCTTGGTGATTTTGGCCCCACAGAAAGTTTGCACACCCCTGTTCTAGACTGATTGGTTTTTGAAAATTCTTGTCTAAAATTCCAAGGCACTTTGCCCATGATTCCATTTATAAAGGACCTTTTGTGCACTTTGTAGTCCTTAAAGTGAGCAGATATAACAAAAAATAGTGGCCGTTGTCATACTTTTGAAAGCAATCTGTTTTTAAATATTAAGCTGAATGACTCAGGTTACGTGCAACACTAATGGTGAATGTCATGAACTGGCTTGTTGTTTTCTCTGCCAGGAGTCAACTATGTGTACCAGTTCTGTGTTGGAGCAGCCAAAGGAGTCCTCAGTCCATTCGTCCTGCAGGAGATCATCATGGAGGCTCTGCAGAGGCTGAATCCTGCCCACATCCACGCTCACCTCCGCACGCCTGCTTTCCACCAGCTGGTGCAGCGCTGCCAGCAGGCATACCTACAGGTGCAACACACCGTCCACCACCTATCATCATCACATCAACGCTGCTGTCGTTTGTGGATCTGGATCGTTTTCCTTTTAATGAATATCCACTAAACTTTTAACTTCAAGCAACTTTGTGACAAAGGAAAAGACGTGTAATTAATTTGAGACAGTTTTATTAGCTCCTCATCTACAGTGAGGCTTGAGTTATGGAGATTGATTGGTTGTTTCTAGCTAGCGCTGGGAGAAGCCAGAGAAGCACAATTTTTCACAGATTATCTATCTCATATCATATTGTCACCGCATAGTGACCGTTTCAACAAATATGTAAGAAATATTTCTTCTGAAAGTTACATACTGCAGGTTTAAGGATCCTAAGGCACAATTAGTTTTTGCCTGACTCCCTATTGTCCACTCAGCAATCCCCTCTAGTGGGGATTCAGAACAACAAACTGGCAAGAAAGAGAGGGCTGAGTGTTTTTTCTCAACCAACATCTCCATCAGAATATTGAGCAATGATGTTGTCATGACATATTTTTCCTAATATTGTTCAGCCATGCAGGAAGTTGAGATTAAATAGAAATGTTAATGTTCACCACATGTACTAACATTTGATTTAAATGAAAAACAAGATGTTTTAATCCAGCAGTGATTCCGTCCAACAAGCCTTCTCACACCCGTCTGTCTCTCCTCAGTACATCCACCATCGACTCATCCACCTGACACCTGCAGACTATGACGACTTCGTCAACATCATCCGCAGCGCCCGGGGGGCGTTTTGCCTCACTCCGGTGGGGATGATGCAGTTCAACGACGTGCTGCAGAATCTGAAGAGAGGCAAACAGACCAAGGAGCTGTGGCAGCGCATCTCGCTGGAGATGGCCACGTTCTCCCCTTAAACAGCAGCACACAGCCTCCAGCTTTACTACTGCCACCCCACTGAGCCAGGCACATGCCCCCACAGGGCCCCACTCTGTCAGGGGCCCCTTCCTTCTCTCCTGTGAGGCCTCAAGCTAAAAAGTCTGAAGCTGGCTCCATGTCTCTCATCCATGGATTCCCAGTTTGTGTTTGTCCACTTGGATATCATCAGTGGAGAAGCCTGGTCGCCGTTTTGACACTCGATCCACCGCCATACACCTGTGTTTAACCACGAGCCACAGTGTACCCCTCTTTTTTTTATTTGACCCAGTTAGATCTCTTGATGTTGTTTCCATTTCTACTGTTTTTAGGATTTTTGTTTTTGCTTAGTTGAGTTTGGATTGAAACATTTGGTGAGGTTCTTCGTCATGCTGCGACATTCCAGTCCAGAGGGCGGGGTGATGATTGGCCTGTCTCTGTCCATCTCAACCTCTAGCAGGGTGGGACAAGAAGAGCAGAGGCAAACTGTTTGTTCTGTGGATGTTTTAGGGTTTTGTATAAACTTTTTGATATTTTCTACTGACTTAGTCATGCATACAAACGGGACTGGGGGGAAGATAAGGCTCAAACGCTGCTGTTGGTAGTCATGACGATCCATATTTACACTTCTACTCCAGACCAAAACAGGACTCCAGCTGGCGCTGTCCAACAGACGGACAATCTGTACTGGGACTCATTGGTCGTGCTGGGTGTCACTGTAAATTGTCAAGAACATCCGTAGGTTTGTTGAAGAGTGGCAGCTTTATTCGTTTTTATTTCAAAACTTCTGAGGAAGTCGCCGAGAGCTTCGCCGAGCGGAACCAACAGGACAGCGCCAACCCTGCAGAGTCGGTCGCAGCGGGTCACGCTGCCCTGAGTGCTCCTCATCTTCCTGCCTCTGCTCACCGTTTCCTATTTCTGAGTCACCAGGCTTCTTCAGAGCTCAGTGATAAGCTTCCAAGGTAATTCCTGCTTCCAGACCAGGTGTTCAAAAAGGGACCCATCTAAAAGATGCCGGCCAGTGGAACTCCAGGACCAGGAGGAGGGAATGCTGGAGAACGGCGTTCCTGTTGGTTGGAAACATTGGATCAGATCCCCTTCTAGGACTCACGGTGGCTCCGTCCCACTGTTTAGACTTTTACTTTCAAAGATGCAACTTTAAAACTGAACACTTTGCACTTATGGGTCCCCTGTAGATCTGTTTGATTAAGACTTCATTTAGGCGTTTGCCCCAGCGAACACTGAGGTGTGAGCATGGACTTCCCTGGACACCGTCCCTCAGACGGACGAGGCAGCTTATCGACAAGCCAGGTGTGCAGGAGGCTGGGGAGGGAGACTTTGATCCAGCTGTGTTGCAGCTCTGGAAACAACCCGCCTCCATGACTTATGTTAAGACATGATTGCCAGCACTTCACCACACCTGACTTCAGAGACAGGTGTTTTTAACTGGAGCACTTCTTCAGCTGGGTTGGCTCCACGGTGCTGTTATCCTTTAGGATACATCGATCCTCTCTGTCTGGACAGCTATTGTCTTTCGGAACCAGTTCTGAGCCTCACAGGTGAAGGCGAGTGTAGAAAATGTTCTGTGATATTTTTGTATTCCTCAGAACTGTAGCTTAATCCATGGGTTCTACATAAACATATTGTAAAAGATTCTAATTTAGAGTAAAAAAAAAAAAAGTAAAAAAAAAAAAGGTTGAAGATTAAGAAAGCAATACTAAAGGTTTAGAGTTTACCTAATAAAGATCCTTGAAAACACTAAACTTGTTGACTGACTTATGGGTTTTAATATTGGCTTAATATTTTTACTGCTGTCACAACAATCTGTTAGTAATCGTCCTTCATAAAGCAGACCTAATCTTGTCTTGGTCACCCTTAGCTGCCTGAACAGCCCTGCTGAATTTAGTTTATTTTGCACAATTAAAATACAGATCACAGATATTCAGAAAAAAAATAACATTGGGGTCATAGGAAGCCTTCACACGAATAGTGTAGAAGAAATAATATAATCTAAGAAAACAATCCATCAGTTGATCATAAATTTATGAAATACTATCATATAAAAACATCCAAGTATTGATGGGAATTTAAATAAACCAGGTAAGACTAACAAAAGTGAGCATCACAATTTTTAAGCACAATTTTAAATGATGTTTAAACTCTTTTTCCAGAAGCTCCCCTGCACTGGACAGAACACTGTCCTCTACTGATCTGATATTTAAAAAGATGAAGCGCTGAACTCTGGCAAGTTAATTGAGAATGACATTGCATATTTGATACAATTTGATTTCATCGAACTGAGAAGGCATGGATCCAACCAGACCCAGGGAGGCGTGTTGTGGTATCTGGACCATAGAAGTGCTTCAGATTTCCATCTATCTGGATTTGTTTGTCCAGAATATCCCACAGATGCTCCATTGCACTGAGATCCAGTTTTACGTCTTGACCTTGATGTATCGGTGTGGTTGCTTGAAAGAGTGTGGATGTTTAAGAAGGTGGTACATGCAAAGGTGTCATCCACAGGGCTGACCGCACCCATGGCTTATTGGTGCTTTTTGGGTGGACAGCAGTCATAATGGACACCTTGACTGATCTGCACTCCATACACAACCTGATGAACTGTGTATTATCTGAGGAACTAGAGTTTCAGTAGTTTGTTGGATCAGACCATGCGAACCAGCATTTTCTTCCAACATCCATCACTGAGCCTCAGCCACATATTCATACAGAACCCTGGTTCTGATTCACTACCTTTTTTTCTTGGACCGCTGAATTGAAGACTGATGTTCACTTGCTGTCCAGTATGTTCCAACAATCAATGTATAGCAAGTTGACAAAATAAGTTATTTCACCTGGAAGCAGTTGTAATATTATGACTGATCAGTGTATATTTGGATGTTTGATATTTTAGCCCTTACAGTCTCCTCTTCATGAGATTGTCTTGGGGAAACAAAGTGTTTTCAGTCAGATGCTTCTGTTGATAGACCGCTACAAGAGATATTTTCTGCTAACAGCCATCACAATCTACAATAACTCTGAATTAATGAGTTACAACATTTAACTTCCCTTTGGGATCGATAAAGTATTTTTGAATTTGAATTGAAAATCTCAGAAAGCCTTTAAGTGTCACTAAAGGTATGAAGCTACTATTAGTTCTGAACAAGAAAACCTAAAATAAAATAAAAGAGCAAATTTCTGCCTGGGGTTGGTGCTGGCCCCACAGCTCTCCAAAAGTTTCCCCAAAACACCAAAGCAGCCCCAGTGCTAACTTATTTTTTTAGTTTCTACTAATAAAACACCAACTCTACTTCCTTAAATCTGGTACTGTTGTCAACATTTACAGAACCGCCCCTATCATGAAGTGGCCACAGGTTAACGGAGAACCAGCAACCAATTAAAATGACATGTACTACTTTTAATCTGCTTAACTTTCAGAACTCACTTACTCAGTGAGTAAATAGGTACTAGAGTCAATAAAAACAAAATAAGATGCAGAACAACATGAGCTTATTGTTCCTGTAATCTAATAAAAGTAGGTCAACACAAAAAGAGACAGGAAGTCTACACGTTCCAAGGCCAAAATCAATGCTGACCAAAATGGAAAAAATCTTGAGGAGCCCCAAAACTTTTGGGGAATTACTCTGGACTGATTGGGTCACCGAATAAGTTCCTCTTCAGTCAAATTAATACAACTTTTAAAGAGAAAACCATGGAAATAAAACATTACACCTTCTTTCAAGCATGGCGATGGTAGTGTGATGGTCAGGACTTCTTTACTGCTTAAGGATCAGAATGAGTTGACGTACAATTTCTGCTATTGACTAGAATATCATGAAGAAGAATGGTAGGCCATCATATTCTGGTTATGCAAGAGGGAAATATTCAGAAGCACCATGGCAAGCCCACCTCTATGTACTTCAAAAACAAAATTGGCACTTCTTAAAGCCTGTGTTTAATATGCTGTGGCTGTATTATCCTTTTTTAACATTTATCTTTTCTGAGGAAACAAATTTTGGGTTTTCAGTACCAGTAAGTTACATTCATTGAAATGAAAAAAAAAAATAAAAAAAATAAAATAAAAATCCTGAACTCTTGGATCCATATCAGCAACCTGTTGTTCTAATGTCTGTCTGTGGAAACGTGTGCATGATAAGTTTACACAGACGTTTCAGTTTAAAGAGGACTTTTCCAATCCACAGAGGGTCAGACATGAACGTCTGTGAGGAGCTGGTAGTGACCCAGAGCAGCTGGTGAACAGGTTCTGCTCTCTCCACTCCCCCTCCTGGTTCCCAGCTTGGTTCAGCCCGGGCTGCTATCATAAACAAGATGGCTGCTTGAGTGTTGACGCGCCGAAGTTGAGTTTTATCTCGAATTCCAAACCTAAACGCCATCCACTCTTTTAACCTGGTTGCTCCCCGATGCGATAAAATCCCGGTAAGTGAAAACGAGCCCCAGTTTTTCTCTCTGCGGTGGAAACGTGTGAATGCTGCCTCCATTAGCCATCTGTGGCTACCGTAGCCTGCAGCTAGCTGGCTCTCTCCCTGCTGGGAACACTGGGGGTTTTACTGGGAGGGATTCCTCCCAGCTGGACTGCTTGTTTATGTGGAAAGAGAGGGAAGGGGAAGGATGACGTGTTCGTAGGGTCATTTGTAGATGACAAAAAGCAGGTATTGAGGATCCACCATTGATGCTCGGAGCTAACGTTAGCAGCTGAAAGCTAAGATGTTGGCAGGGATCCGTGCGGCGGCTGGACACGGTTTTCTGTCCCCGTCATGTGACCGGGCTGTTACCGGCTTCTGTCAGCAGCATCTTCTGCTGTCCCGGTTGGTGCCACGACCCCCCAGGAACTGTGAGGAAGCCCGTCGTCATCATCATCATCAGCAGCTGAGGGTTATACCTTTAATTGTTGCTTAGAGTGAAAGAATCCAGTTCACTGTTTGATCTCATTGTCTGTGGTGGGAAATAAGATGTTTTTTTCTTTCGACCACAACTGACCTCTGCTGACATCTCCCTACTGTAGTTTTACTTCTTTCACTTTTTCCTTTCAGACCTCTGGACAGGCCTCTGTCCTGTCACACCGTCCCTCTGCTTCTCCTCCATCTCGACACCCATCAGCATCCCTTCACCTCCAATTGACTACTATTTCCACTGTCCTTCCATCACGCAGGTCTGAACCATCTAAGCCCTGTCTGACCCGAGCTGAACCTGAACATCTAGATTCGGTTCCTGGAGTTTTTTTTTTGTTTTGTCTCCAGACATTAGAATAGGTCTCACTCTTTATTAGACACTTATCTCCACTAGACGAGATGCACGACTGAAAGGCAGAGAAAACTTCCTGTTAGAAGTTTTCTCTGCCTAACACGGTCTAGTTAAAGGTTTTGCTTCAGGTCATTTATCTATAACTCAGCAGCACGTGTTTCTTCAGGGAACCCAGTGTCTCATGTTGTCTTGAATCTGCTCGAATACACGTCGATGTAAAAGATTCACCTTTCCAGACCGCTGTCATCTTATTTGTATAGAGCGTCACAGAAACACTGATTGGTCTGCAGGTGTCAATTGGAATCAGAATTGGCTTTATTGAGCAAGATTTTGTGCACAAATAGGAATTTTGAGTCCAGTTTCAAGAGCTTGCAGTGTGCAGACATGGAGTAGATCTATTAGGGACAGGACATTAATTTATAGTAATTACTGTAACTACATAGATTTTGACACCTAAAAATATTTTTTCTTTTGTATACAAGAATCCAGCAGGAACCTTTGTATTTGCGAGTTTCTGGTACAGCCATAAATCCGACGCACAAGCGTCATCCGCAAACAACCATCTATGCGAACAGCAGCAATGGATTATGAGGCTGCTTCTCTTGGCCCACCGAAGGTTAATTTTTGATTCAAAAGACAAACTGATGGGTCGCTGGAAAATAATATTGTTGTGCTGAAAGGAGTTAGCCTATCAGCGAAGCTGTTAAATCCTAAAATACCATAGCAATACTAAACGTGTTGCCACAGCACAGACACACCAGTCTGATAGTTGGATAACTCTGACTCTTCTTTTTAATTTACCATTTAAATTGACAAGCAGTTTTCAAGGTTTTGTTTAAAACAGTACTGGATTTCTCATTTCTAATCTTAGTGTAAACCACTTGGTTATGAGAACCAGACTGCTTGTTTTGCTTCCTGTCCACAGTGTCCTCCCAATGCTTTGACACATCAGTGTTGTTGATGTTGAGCTGAAGGTCAGAGGCGTCGATATGAATAAGAAAACCCTGAGGTCCAGCTAGATCACAATGAACAGAAATCATGAGTGTTGTATAAATATGCTATATAGATGTGTGGGCAAGGTGTCTGCTGCTGCCAAGGTTTAGGGGGAAATTACCTTTTCACACAGAGGCAGGTTGGTTTGGATTTGTAATTTTACTTAAAGGGAACGGTATTATGCATAATCAGCTTTTTTGAGCTTTACATCATGTTATAATATTATTCCCTTGTCATAAACATCTCTGGAGTGTTGCTTGGTTTCTATCATGCATATTTGAGAAATCCTTTAATCTCCATGGCAACCACTCAGAACTGCCTAAACACTTGCTCTCACTGAGTTCTGCCTTTTCCTCCTCTGAGCTGCAGTCCTCAGTCTGAGCCTCCTCCTCACATAGCACCCCTTCCCCCACGACTCCCCCACTCAGTTCCTTCAGACTAGCCAGCAGCAATTAGCGAACACCTAGTGGAACTGTACGTCCACTGAGCTGCTAAGAACAGCTGAAAGCGGCATCATGGAGAAGCATTGTTGTGACGATGTGCTGAAGGATAGTGTCGGAAAGGGTTTTTACCCTTCTTAAGGAGACAGAGTCCCAATTTCAAGGCGTCATACTGTTTTGATGCAAAGTCAAATTTCTTTTAAGTCATGTTTGATATATACAGTACTTCTATAACAACAGAATGTTTCATGGTTACTTCATTGTGCTATAAAATGGCACAATGTGCCTAAATACAAAGTCTTTTGAAAGCTGCTTTGTGTAGTTACTGTTTGTACATCAGTGCTATTTAGTTTGAAAGCTTTAAGTGTGACAAAGCAAAAAAAAAAAAAAGAAGAAATCTGTTATTTCTGAAAACCGTCTACTTGCCCACCTGAGCTGTGTATCTGAGCAGCTCCTCCAGCGTCACCATGCTCCTCTGCTTAACTGATTATTGATCTGCTTGCTGTCAGTTTATTTTACATTTACTGATTTGGTGGCTTCTGAAGGCAGGGGGGTGCTTGATACAAGTTTTTTGTTTCACACTTATTTTTTTTTATTGTTTGTAGGAAAATGCATCCTTCTCCTTCCTCGTCACAGCTGTGCTCCACTTACTGTGGATCTCCCACACCACAGACTGATAAATACATGGAGATTTATGGCTTTGTGAATGTTATAAACAGTCTTTTAAGGAACTGAAAGCTTGCTTTGTTATTTCTGTATGAAGCTGTTTCTTGGATTTAACTGAACTTTGACGTACCTTGAAAACAAGTTGAACATTTTTGTTTGTGTATAATAAAAATGAAATTCAGGGAATTTGACTGTTATATTGACAAAATTTACCATCATGTTTCATATTTCAGAGGCTTTTGCAACTGACATCCATTGATTTCTGGACGTACGATGTTGTCACGGTGAGAAACAAGCAGAACTGTTCATATGTTGTCAGAATTATGCAGAATATGTTCTGTGTAAGAAATCAAGCAATGCTGATATAAACCTCACTCTCCTTCATGTTTTCTTTGCTTCTTTGTTCTTTTTTGCTTTTGTCCCAAAGTGTCTTGGATGTCATGGACAAGTGGCCGGAATCCAATTCCCGAAATCCAGACCAGCTACACTGAGACTCCTCCAAACAGAAGACGTCATGGAGATGAGAGTAGTTCAGACGTAGGCCGTCAGCTCAGCAGAAACCCATCTGAACAGACATCAGATAGTTTTACTGAGGTCCTGATATCCGTTTCTTTTCAGCAATCTGAGTGTTTTTGCACTTCAGAGCTAAACATAGAAAGCAAGTAATGAATGATGCTGGCCATGGTGACTTAGTGTAAATGGCTATTAATCAGCACAGCTCAGTGACAGTATTCACTGCTCAATCTTCCTGCCCCACTCAGTTCTCCCTCTCCCCGCCGCTGCCCTTGTCCGTTTGGATTCGCTGCCACCTCCTGACCTGTCCGGCCTCCTTCCCACATCACCATGGCCGCCGGCCTGGCGATTTTGAAGCTGTTGCGAGGGGTCCGCCAGCTGGAGCTTCACCGCCTGATTCTGGCATTGATAGTCTTCTGCCTGCTCTCCATGGCGTTCTTGGCTTACTATGTCTCCAACAGCCCCAAAATCAAGGACCCACCACCTTTACCCTTCAGTGATTGTGGTGGAGGTGGGGGGACGCTGCTGGGAATGGGTACTGGGGCCGACGGTGGCGAGACAGGAGGCCAGAGGTCCCCTCTCTTCCTTCCGGTGCACCAGGCGCGACTCCAGGAGGTCAAGACGATTGACAACTCCAGGACGGAGCCAGTGGTTCTGGTGTTTGTGGAGAGCATCTATTCCCAACTGGGCCAAGAAATTGTTGCTATCTTAGAATCGAGCCGCTTCCACTACCGTACAGAAATCGCTCCTACTAAGAGCGACATGCCCACGCTGACGGAGCACAACCGTGGACGATATGCCTTGATCATCTATGAAAACGTGCTGAAATATGTCAACCTCGACGCATGGAACCGAGACTTGCTGGACAAGTACTGTGCAGAGTACGGAGTGGGTGTCATTGGTTTCTTCAAAGCAACTGAGAACTCGCTTCATAGTGCACAACTCAAAGGTTTCCCCCTCTTTCTACACTCGCACCTCGGACTCAGGGACTACCGTATAAACCCCAGCGCTCCGCTGCTTTACATCACCAAGCCCAACCAGGTGGAGCAGGGCTCTTTGCCGGGGGATGATTGGACGATTTTCCTGTCTAACCACTCTACATATGAACCAGTTCTTTTAGCCACCCCTAAATCCTCTGATCCCCTGGCACATTTTGGACCCGGCCCCTTGCAGGCCCTCTATTCCACCGTGGTGCAGGACCTGGGGCTCCATGATGGTATCCAGAGAGTTCTCTTTGGAAATAATCTCAATTACTGGCTTCACAAGCTGGTGTTTGTGGACGCCATCGGCTACCTGACGGGGAAAAGACTGTGTTTGTCATTGGACCGCCACATCCTGGTGGACGTGGATGATATATTTGTGGGCAAGGAGGGGACTCGTATGAAGGTGTCTGATGTGGAGGTGAGCCGCTTACCCAGTATTATATATTAGCATGCTGATGTTCTGTTCGTTTATCTTGAAAATGTGACTGAGTCTAGTAGATTTAGCTGTATAAGTGAGGATTAAAGAATATTTCTTAAACATTTGTGGGGTTTTTTGCCATAATTATAGTTGAGCAATTTGCTAATTTTTTCTAAAATGATATTGAAAAATACACTTTTTAAATTCTATATATTTTGGGATGTTTCTTGAAACTGCCATTCTGTGTTGACCAGCGATGCAACACAGAATTGACTTCATCTTCTTAGGATTGTTTGTCGATTAACGCTTTATTAGATTAAAATTACTTCCAACCGATTAACTAATAACTTCCACTTGGACCTTTATTTTCAGTGTTGTAGTTTTACTATCTGATAAGATTAACTCATCAATCAATAACTTGCATCCCTAACGTTGACAGTTGCCATTGCTGATTCTTTTCTCAACTTCATGTGTGTCAAATCTATGTTGCCAAGATCTTAAAGGAATAAGAAACTAGATGCTAGCTGAGTCAGGGTTGCATTAACTATGGTTTTCATAGCTCTTCTTATGGTGAGTGAGTTTTTTCTGTATTTGGTTTCAGTTTTAGGAGATCGGTGTTACTAGCTCTGATTGGTTCTCTAGAAACCGCGCCATGTCAGCTTTATGAAAACCGCTGGCAAATACACCAAGCACCAAGCTCCATTCTCGCTGTGTCCGTGCTTTGCTCTGACAACCAAGTGAAGAATTGTTTGCACTTCCCTTTTTCTTCCCCTTCACATGCTGCTTTTGATTTGCCAGATATCTATGTCAGCAGGTTTGACTGACGATTTCAAACATACTGCTGTGGCATCAGTTTTGTAAATGTGACAGAATCTTCAGCCGACGTGACTGAAGCATTTCTGCAAAAAAAAAAAATAAAAAAACAACTCTCAAATGTACTTTTATTGGAATGAGGTCAAATGTCAAGAAGGTACAATGATAAAGATGTTGGCTTCCAATTTTCCTCACCTGTAAATGGTGCTTATTAGAAATGTATTTCTATAATAAACCTGTGTTTCTCACAAGTTATTTGGACTTTGCTTTGTTTTCTCTGGTTTTTCGCAGGCCTTGCTGAACACTCAAAATAAACTAAGAGCGCTGGTTCCTAATTTCACCTTCAATCTGGGATTTTCCGGAAAATTCTACCACACAGGTACTAAACGTTGTAAGATTAAATCAACCCTCTTTAATGGTTCATGTCACTCTGAGTTTTGTGGAATCCAACTGCAAGTTGAAGGAGACCATAATTAATTTTTTTTGTTGTTCTTTGGGTGTTTCCAGGTACCGATGAGGAGGACCAGGGAGACGACATGCTGCTGCAGCACAGGAAGGACTTCTGGTGGTTCCCTCACATGTGGAGCCACATGCAGCCTCACCTCTTTCACAATGTCAGCGTCCTGGCTGAGCAAATGAAGCTCAACAGGATCTTTGCTCAGGTAACGGGAGACTCAGCTGGAGCTTGTTTGTTCAGTAACAGAGAAATGCCGGACAATGTTGGGTCTTTTCAGCTCTTTTCTCTTTGCCTGATTTGTTGTATTGAAGAACACTAATAAGCTGAATGTGAGAGTTAAGGAATAACCTTTCCTGACATTTAGAGAAGATTCTATGCATATTTGGCTGCTACAAAACTGATGAAAACAGCCTGACACCATAACGCTGCATGTTCTGGTCCATGCTTTCAATGAGTGCTGAATAAACCACTTCACTTCTCGAAGCGTTGCAGCTTTATACACTTATCTTTCACAAGCTTTAGTCTCTCCTATTTGTATGATCAAAGATAAAGTAAAAGTTTTACAGATCCAAAAACTGTAGCAGCAAATTGCTGTTCAGAATAGAATAATCACGCCTGCAGCCCAAAAAAGCCGTAAATTCACCATTGTGTGGCACCAGGTCCCTACAATCTGGTTTATCTGATTATTGAAATAATCGTCAGCTAATCGATTAATCGTTAGCTGGAGTAATAAAAAAATGTCTATTGCTGAAAGGACAACACAACCAAAACTGTACATCTATACATTTAAATAAAAAATCTAAACATGTTCAACCCAGAAGTCCACAAGTTTCATTTTTAGCTTCATCTGATTCAAGTTCTGTAAAAAAGAAAAATCTTCTATTGCGCACGTTTTGCATAAAATGTATTTATAAAAACAATAATCAATTGATTCTTTGCATCCTTTTGCTACAAATGATCAAGCACACAATATGTTGTTGCATTTTAGGCTATAAAATTATTTTCATATTTGAAAAAATGATGTGAATTATTTGATCATTTTAATGGAATTTTAATATTGGGAAAAAATTACTTAAATGAAAAATCTGCAGAATGTGCCGATTTTTTTAAAAATGTATTAATTGTGAGAATAGTCAATAGAATAATCAATTAATAAAGTAATCATTAGTTGCAGTCCTGCTAAAATCAAAGCAGTATGTTGCTGTTAACACAACTCTCCCATTAAAGTTCTCAGACCTGATTCCAGGAAAAACTAAACGGTTTACCGTATGTGTTGCATTTATTCGCAATAAAGAAGACATTTTCTTCTTCTGAGGAGGAGCACTCAGACGTTTGGGTTTTGCTGCCCTCTGCAGGAGCATGGAATCCCAACAGATATGGGCTACGCAGTGGCTCCGCACCACTCCGGGGTCTACCCTGTCCACACCCAGCTGTATGAGGCCTGGAAGTCTGTGTGGGGAATCAAGGTGACCAGTACTGAAGAGTACCCTCACCTGAGGCCAGCCAGGTACCGCCGGGGCTTCATCCACAACGGAATCAAGGTCAGTGCTCTCCACTGGGTTCAGGTCACAGCCAGCTTCAGATTCTGCAGCAGGTTTTCGGTTGGATCCGGCCTAAAGAGATGAGGATGTTTCAGTGTCTCGTGATTCGATTGCGACCGCTAGTTTCTCAGTGCAGTTCAGAAGCCAATTTCTTTTCAAATGGTCTCGAGATTCTGTTTAAATGATGCGACTGACAAGAGGAAGAGACATTTAAACCAAATCTGTAAAGTTCCCTAATGTATCAAATTTCATTAGTTTATATTTTAATAAAAATAATTTTTTTTCATAAAATTATGTAACTTAGTTTACCAGTATTAAGTTAGCTTAGCTTTTTCTTGAATTAAAAAAAAAAAATCAATTATTCATACTACATATATACACTGCCTGGCCAAAAAAAAAGTCGCCACCAAAAAATGGTCACACTCTCTAATATTTTGTTGGGCCGCCTTTAGCTTTGATTACAGCCCGCATTCACTGTGGCATTGTTTCAATAAGCTTCTGCAGTGTCACAAGATTTATTTCCATCCAGTGTTGCATTAATCTTTCACCAAGATCTTGT